>VKOC01002458.1:0-19529 GCA_009364415.1 Spea multiplicata | reverse complement strand
TGTTTTAAAGAACATATATATATATATATATGTGTATTTTAAATCTCATATGAGATTCATACATATGTCATGTGGTTAGAACATGTTATCTGTTTGTATATGAATTTTGCATCTGTTTACCATGGTAACAGAATCATTTAAATGGTTTTTTTAATGTACATGATCTTAGTGGTTCCGCAGCATTTTATTTTATTTTTTTCGTTGCTATGGCATTTCTCCCATAGCTGTATATAATAATGTATAGATTTATCTCAGGGGCACTAGGAATTTATTCTGCTGCTTTTGTTATGAAGCAACAATATTGCATAAAGTATAGAAACTATATTTATATATTTCTTGGAAGCAACAGATCATTAAAATACACTTCTCAATGCTGTAAAATGTTCTTAACACTTTATTATAGCTGCTTTGGGATGTTGGTATAATTTATGGATTGTGAACTGTTACAGAGTTGTGTGGAAATGTGATTTTATTATTTTCTTATATAGTTATGTATATTTTAGAAACTGGTTATCACCTTTGAGACAATGAGTTTCTAACTATAATTATATTTTTCATGTGAGAACATTCAATAAGTTAGCAAAGGGATGGTGTATGATGTATACATTAGTATACTTATTATTATTTGTTTTATATAGCACCATTAGGGAGCATGGGCCCTTGTCTGTCCGCTCCGGTGTATGTTGGGCCAGTTATATAGCAGCTTTACGTAAATGGTAGTGGGGTTTATAAAGGACAAGCACACCTTGATCTGTATTCTCCTCCTAATCCAAACACATCCCTTGTTCATCAATAAAGTCACAGTGACATGAACCAAGAAAAGATATACCATAAGATGCAAATAATCATCTTTTTCTATTACACTTGAATTCCTGTTATTTTTGTGTTGCTGAGTTATCGTTCGAATTCTCACACCGCGTGGTTGGTTGGGTTTATCGGATCCTGTGTCCTCATACATTGACATTTAGACATACACCATCTGTATTACCACATGGCATTGTATATAGAGATCAATAATGCAAGTAAATAATGTCTATCCACTTCAATCTATTTATCTACTGGCAATAGTATATTTAGGGTATGTTTTGTTGTCCCATTACATGTAAACAGATTGTATGACTGTTGTGAAATCAGTGTCACGTTTCACCAATCCATATATCTACCATGTTTGTGTGCTCAGTAAATGTCACGCTGAGATGGCTAGCTGCTCTCCAGTTTATTCTTTCCGATAAAAGACAATATAATAGATACATGGGACCTTATAACTGTCCCTCTGACCTATATATTAATAATAATCACAGGACATCATTGTGTAAAATACAGTACCTGATCTATACAAATCTTTGTGAAATGCTCTTGATAAAGTAGTGGGATCACACATTGGCTTCCCAACACCCTGAGTATTTTAAACTAAACAAAATCAACAAATGGTAACGTAATTCATTTAAATGGAAAAATACATGTGGCTAAAGGGACAGTCTAGTGCCCCATACAGATCCGCCAATGAAGAATAAAGTTCTTTGTAAGAACTTTGGAATGCGTTGTATAACCTGTATGTTATACTTATCTGTAGGTTAAACATCGTCCACTCAGGGGTCCAATTTCCATGCCACATGTGGCTGTCTGAGTGTCTAAAGTGTCCCTTTCAACACACATTTTGTTAAAACTAAATTAATGTGATGCACGGAGTAATGCAGCTGCACAAATAGCTGTAATTCATGCTAGCATAAACTGAAGTGGACGCAGTGGCATGAAACTGTATGCACAAATGGCCATGTTTTAGGTCACACAAATACATGTCTCCAGTGAGTTTCACCGCTATATCAAATGACATTGCGGTAACATTCCCACTGCTTTGCCAATAACATTGTATTGTATATATTGTATATAGGACGTTAAATCAATGAAGAGGTTCACGAAATAGACAAAGTATACCTCCTAATTGTTCCACTTTATAAGGGACAGATCCCATTTCGGATCTAATCTATCTGTCCCTCTTTCTTCCCGTGTCCCTCCTTTTCTAGGAGTTAAGTAGATTGAGGTATGGTGTTGGGAGGTGTGGGCAACATAAGCTGTCAACGAGATCAGATTTTTATTAAGATATATGTATATATATATAATGTTCCTGAGCAAGAATATGATACTGAAATGGCTGAACATATACTATTTAATCGGCTGTATAAACCAAAGCCAGTATTGAGAACAGTATAGTATTAAACAAAGCAAAAACTGTATATGTAACAGAGGATACATATATTCACTCAGTATGTGTTTAAATTTAAAATGAGCAAGACACTGTTAAAAGTCCTTATTCATTATGTATGCTGTAAGTCTGAGATGATGTAACGTGAGATCAGGAATAAACAAAGGACATCATCTATTGTGAAGCCATATAGTCTGGTCCATATAAGCCGTGGCCTGCATACAGTTCTTAAAAATAAATTCCTGTTACATCACAATTTAATCATGTATTTGTTAATGAGGTCCTTGAAACATTAAGTAATAAGATTCCTTAATTTGTTGTCGTCATGAATGCCTCTTTACCCACATTCTGAAATTAAAGGTGTATTCTTATAGGAAGCTGAATTTTTTTTTGACACATAATATTAAATGCGGCACAATGTTATCACATGAATGTATATAAATATTATACCGGGGCTATAGAAATATATAAAAACAGAAACATAAAACCATCTGGTGAAAATTATTGTACTTGTCTATATGTAAATACTGCCATCTAGTGGTAAATTTAGAAAATGCATAATAAGCTTGCTTGTCTGGAGGTATTTAACAGATGCTGGACACTTAATCGGTATCTATATTTTTTGCTTCTGTTCTCAGAACTCCAGCTATTAGCTGAGCATCACCTTTGCAAACAAGGATCAGAAGAAGAAGGGAATCTACAGCGTCAAAATAGCTTGGATGACAGACCTAATCTAGGGTGTTGTTGCCATGGCAATACAGCTCCAAGTGAAACTACACAACATCAGGGTAGCTGTAGCTGCTTCGCTCACGATGGACAACAGAAAAATAACTCACCGGGAAAGAAACATCTTGATAATTTAGAAAGTAAGAGCTCGTATCAAGCTGTCATACCAGCAGTAGGTTTCAATTGTATTTTGAGAGTTACGTAGAATATGCAAACAGAATGTATTTTGAAATTCTCTGATCAATACATCTTTTGAATGAAGAAATATTTACATAATAACATGTTTTCTGATTTAAATTTTCCTGATGAACCTACACTTTAAAGCTCAGTGCTGTCATACCACGCAATGTACAAGGCTTTCTTTATGAATGGAGCTGCCAGAGTCACTGACTTAGAGTATACAATAGTCTTTGAGATATGTATAAAAAGTGACTACTTAAAATGCAGTCTTATTACAAAAAATACATAAATAATAATACATAGCAAAAAAAACCAAAACACAGAATATTCCATTGGTTAATATGATGATAAGAACACTTTTCATGCTAGACACCTAGGTAAAAGATAGCGGCATCCAAGAAGGATGTAGTAAAATTACTTCTCTATGTTTGGCATATAGTGCAATAACTTGAAACATATGCCCGCTGACATCACAACGCATGGTCGGATTTTATGATGTAAAGGTTACGACGCACATGATGCAGCTCACCGCAAAAACTGGTTTCCGAGACTACCGTTTTTCTTGCAGAAAGTGTCTTTTTTTGCAATTTTCAGAAAATAGGCCACCATTTTTACTCACATGTAGTGGATAGATGAGGGGAAGGTGGGATGAGACCAACAGAAACTAACCAAGGAGAAGAGATAATAAAAAGGAGGAGGGGGAAGATATATTGCTATGTACAGGGGGCGAATCAGACGGGGGCCTGGGGCAACACTGTTACAATTATATCTATACACTCTAGCAAGCCATTGGCTGCCCAGTGGGAGTATTACATTTCCTCTCTAAAAGTGTGCTACATATACAGCCCCCCCACAAAACTGCATGACCGCATTTCTACATGTAGCCAAGCAGCCATTATTCAAGACAATTATACTAATATACTACATCCTTTTTTGTATATATCGGTCCCGGTCTCGGCATTGTATCTATTCATTCTGACCAGGACAAAATTTTTTCCATGATATAAAATAAATATGCATATTTTTTAATTCTAGGAAATTTATCGGATGGGTCTGTGCAAAAAAGCCAGGAGGCTGATACAACAAAACAAAGCAGCCACATAGATGACAAGTAGATCCTGACAGAAGTGTGTTACAGAACATCGAGTAAGTACATTGGTGACATATAGGCACAATGTTTTTTTTAATGTTATAGATGAAATTAAAAGCTGGCTGCTCTACTGACCTGCTCAGCCTCTCTTGCTCTTATATCCAGTTTAGTTGTTGACTAATCTAAAACAAGTGTGCGATAAGTATCTGTATTTCAGTTCATCATCTTGAATCAGGATAGAAATTATAACATGTCTACAACAGTCACCAGTTGCCCAGTGTTGAGGGTTGGTGAATATCGCGTAATCTTAGTTTTCCATGGGAAATAAATATATAATATCTAAATTAAGTCACTTCTAAGTCTTAAACATATCGTCTTGCTGACGCATGTTATGTTTTGATTTCCACACCAGGTATTTTGGAGCCAGGAAGTGCAACCCACCCCACCACACGATGCGGGATGTCGCACATAATGGATCCAAGGAGGCCTCTTGTTGAAAATGATTTTTCGTTGTCACCTCTGTGCTGCTAGGGGATCCTGTGCCTGCACTGAGCCTGGAGCAATAATTTACAGGTCCCTCTAGCAGCAAAGGAGTCAATGAAAAGAGTGTTGTGTTTGATACACTATGTCTGTTAGTTTTTTATGGATGGGATGTTTTTATAAGCAGAAGGGGTACAATTGATGACTTTACTCAAAATGAACCTCTGGTGGGGTTGTGACAGGTGGTTTAAATATATATCACAATATAATATTTTATTCATTATCCATTCATATTTTGCAATAGCCCTTAGATTTGTGTGAAATTGTGCTTTACAACTTTAAGCAGAAATGTATTAATTACACTCCTACTGAAGCTATTTTTCAAGATTTTTCGTTCAAACTTTTACCTCATGGAAGCTCAGTGGCGGTCTGTGGCAAAACATTACTCAGTTTCCCGCCCTGAAGTTCTCCCCTCACAATGTCTACCTGAACCAAGCAACAACAATCAGCAACTTAACAACATGGGAGAGATGAGAAAGGGGGGGGGGTTAAACAATCTTTTCCCATGGCATGCATAGAAATGGGTTTTAATACAAATATATAGTGTTTATTTTAATCAGTAGACATAATTAAATTTAGTGTTTCGACATATGAAATATAGAATATGTGAGAGAAGTGACAAATCACCTTAGAATTTTTATTTTACATACTCAATAGCAAAGTAAATTTAGTTATAGAAGCATTGGTTCTTCAGACACTGTACTGTGTTTAAATTGTGTAATTATAACCAAAATAAGAACTAGATATAGTTACCTTTATTAAACATGAAAGTATTTTTACTACCCGCCATTAAATGGTTCTATTAAAAGTTTTACCAACTTTGACCATAAAAGATACAAGTTACTCATCTCTTCTCTACTTGAATATTGAAATGCACAGGGTGTTGTGTCAAAGTGTCCCTATCCCATCTTGTACTTGGATGATCAGAAACTTTAAATTGAGGTATTCATAAAAATATATATATATATATACACCACAGACCTGTGCTAGAGTACCACTAGGATATCAATTCCTAAAGACAGCTTTTAGAAAATGTTGGGGCTAACTATGCTGTTTCACCTAAACATAATGCTATAAATAGTTTTCAGCTTCTGTGGTAAATGCCCAGTTGGCTGCTGGTGTACAGTGCACCATACTCACTGAGGTGCCGCAGTGTGCGGCGGCCGGCTGGATATGCCTGGCTACATGCCGTCATTTGGTGCCCACTGGAGTTAAGGTGCCAGGGCCACCTAGTCATCTCCATTCCCTAGTCCCTGAAAATGTTGACATGATTGATGTATTTCTGGGAAGGGTTTGGGTGAATAACACCCATCGTGTTTTCTCACATATTTATATGCTTTCATTCATTAGAAACATTAAAAGGCACTATTTTGTGTTTGCATTGAAAAAAAATACTATGGCTTTTAAGAAAGGCCTTTAGAGCGGCCAGATTATACAGATTCACCTTCCTTTGGGTAATTCTGGTGCTAATAATTGGAGGCAGGATTGGGAACATTTGCAATCCAGAATGAAATCATTACGTTTAACTGTGAACCCAAATCCTGATAGAAATCCTCATACATTTAAAAAAATGTTCTTTTCTTCTTTCCTTTAACCTCTTCTTTACTTTAACCCTAAGCTACCATGTGCCTACAAAGCATTTAATCAGTTAAACATTTTATAATATGTCATAAAATAAGCAGAGATAACACACACACACACACACACACATATATATTATTATATATATACTATATATATATGACACACAACATGCACAGTGCAATCTTGCTAATCTCATGAGCCCATGTTTATAGAAAGTGCCCTTCTTATAGAGATAAATAGGTGGTTTCACTCAGATGTCCTATATGTTAGTCTCAGGTGTCCTTTAATATTAATGTCAACACTAGCATGTGCAAATTTTAAGATATGCTTCTTATCTACAAATGATTTTCTCTCGGATGGTGGCTTTTTGTGTTTTTGTACCTTTTGTTAACATTGATTTTGCTCTTTAAAGTCTATTTGCCATTTTTGTTATCTAAAAATTGGGCTTTGTGTTATTGTAACCGCTTTTTGTAGCAAAGTTGTATTGATGTCTCCCTTTTTTGTGGGATAGTAATAATAATAATCACTAATTAACCAATTCATCATGAGACAAGAATCTAAGTAACATTCATCTGTTGGTGGTCATTGTGAACTGGAATCCAGATACTGTGTCCAGAATATGACAAGAATGTGAAAAGGTTTTATACCGTCTTAACATATGATGTAATAATGCGTAAAGGTTTTGAAAGGTGTGGCTGAATGCGTTATTTCTTTAATGAATATTATGGATATTTTATTAGTTTCTAGAAAAATTATTTTATTTGAAAGAAGAAAAGGTCACCTCCTAATATTAAAGTTCCAGCATCCAACCAGTTCTGTGAAGGTTGCTAGCATGGGTGGATTTTTCTATTACCCCATATGTAGTGTTATACTAATGAAGCTTAAACCACAATCGCTCTTACCACACACATTCATTGTACCCTATTTGATTTCTTTTCTGATATTGTTCTTTAAAATTCAGAAGCACCACTGGTTTTTGTACTTAGTATGGAAACCTGGCCTTGGCCAAAAGTTAATTGGTTTTCACCTTGAATTTGTTTAATTAAGATATAGTTAAAATGACTCTTCACAGGACCGGCTGGACAACTTGATGTTTTATTAATCTTAATAGATACAGTTGTGTTACCTTGTGTCATGCATCTGTTAAAATTCTATTAAATTATACTTACTTGATACTTATTCTATTTTGTGATATTAAATGTGATAGTCTTTCCTTATTAATGCCCTCTATTATGGTGAGCTTTCCTTGCGTATTTTAAAAGTTCCTAAAATACATTATTTAAAGAAACAGATTTTTGTGATAGGTCTCAGACAGAATCCGTTTTAACTTCTTCGTGATGAAAGACATTCCATGCCTTCCTTATGACAATGATCCTCCATTCTAACACCTTCTATTCTAGCACAGGTAAGTCTTTTTTGATGGTAAAGAGACAGTGTAAAGACGCTCCACACTAGCACCATTACACTGACACCATTTTAATGCCCAAATGGAAGCTCGGGCATTAGGTCCCTGGGGTATCACAGCTGACACAATGGGAAATGTTGGACAGTCCAAAGGAGGCCTTGGAAGCTGTACACAGACCCTTCTGGGGTCTCTGATGAGCCCCTGCCATTTAACACAGGAGTGATCAGGAAAGCAAGGCTGCTTAGCCCTGTGTCGTAAATTTTGTGTAGTTATCAAGCCAAGTTTATACTTTAAAAAAGTGAATACAAATAACGGAAGAAAATAGTTAAAATAAAATCCAAAAAAAAAAATAGAATCCTTGTGCTGTCATTTTGGCATCTTTAGAGGTACCTGCTAATACAAGAGAATCTTTAATGATGTTGCACCCAAAAAAATTGGAAAAACAAATAAAGTGAAAAAAATAAAAGTTTTAAAAAGCAACTCCTCATACATTTTCCGTGACAAGCACAAAAGTTGTTTTGCCAATATTCAAAACAAAAAAATATATATATAAAAAAAACCCCTATAATATATATGTGTGTGTAACTTGTGTGGGTACTCTAAACCAATGAGAGGGATCTCACAGTTGAACAAAAACCACAGGAGCTAAATATACATTCGTGCATAAGGGTAAACATACAAAACAGCCTTGGTCCTTAAGGACATAATCGTATTAATCTTTAGTTTGTTTACTGTATGAATTATGTGATTCATTAACCCTCTTTTGCTGGAGGGACAATGCAATATTCATTCATGAATGGGTTGGCATTCCTTATATTCAATACACAGTACACAATTAGAACATACAATGGGAATGGATTATTTAATTGTAATGTTCTATGTCATCTCATCTTAACGAATAAACCCCAAGGGGCATGTATAAATGTAAAGAAAACTCAGAGATGGTATAAAAAACATAAATCAGAAGCAGAGCTCCTACGGTGGTGTTCATGTAGGATCTGTGCAACGCTGCAAGAGGCACTTTTCTCATAAGGAACTTCTTCTTAACCATGTCAGTGCTGGCTTCCAGCATCGATCTGCGTCAAACTGGGTTCTCCTAGCCGATTCAAAGTATCACTGGAGCCCAGGTAAATATGAGAGTGGTCCTGGTTCACTTGTAGATACTCCCTCTATAATAACAAATGTTAATATTCTGATATGAATTTAAGCATACAGCAGCTAGAAAATAGAATGCTATTCGCGGCTAATTCGTTCACCATCCTGTAAAAACGTATCTGTAAAGTTTGCACACTATTCCGCTGCCAAACAAAATATAATTTTCATTGCTAAAAATAATGGAATTCAAACTTTTTTATTATTTCTTCTCCAGGTTTAGAGAGACTAGGTGGGGGTTTTTATGTATTAATGCTATTGAAACTAAAATATAATAATTGCAATAAAATCCTGTCCTACACCTAACAGCATGTATCAATATTTATTTTGGTTGATAAACATAACATATAAATAAAAATGAAGCAACAAATAATGCTGTGGGCCTTAACAGCATCATCAAAATGATTCCTGTGACGTAATGTGCATTTTATTTATAATATATATACAGTATATATGTGCGTGTAACATCTAGTTAAAGGTACAATGATCACACTAGTTTATTGGGTTCCGTGTTAAGAATGCTTTGTCAACCATGTTTTGTAGGAACCAAGGAAGTATAACTGATAATCAACTACTTGATCAATTTTTATATCCTCCATAATGCAGGGAAACATCTCATAATCCTTTATAACGCAGGTGATGGTCGGCAGCATGTAAACATTTTATATGTCCTCTCAGCGGCGCATTGCTTCCAACTTCTTCTCCGGTTGTGGATCAATCTGCTTCCCTTTCAGAGCTGACGGCCACCTGTGCTCACAAAACCTGTACTGATTACTGGCGGTGCGGAATATGAAAACAGTTAAAAGAGAATTTTTAAACACCATTCATCATTCCACTTGCCAGCAGCGTAATACTTCTTTTGCTTGTTGCCAAACACATTTTAAAGACAGAAAGTTATTTCTCCCCATCTGTGCACCTCATTCACAAGGGCTTTTATTTTTGAATATCTTAGAATTCTGCTTTCTATTCCTTATATTTACAACAGATAGTTATGCTTTGGGCCAAGTGCTGCACATCTAATTTTTCAAATTTGTTTTGTGTAAAGATATTATTACTTTTTGATAGAGCTGTTTATCTTATTTGATGTCATTTGACGTATGCCCGACAAGGTGGCTATTAATAAACAACCAAATATATTTATCAACATTGGAATGTATGTTTATATTATATATTTATGTATCTGTTAAACTCATCATTTCTTATATTATCTCAATATGGTATATGGTAGTATAAGTGTATTATTTAGGCACAACTATTTAAAGAATTGGCTCCTTAATTTATTTTTACATTGAAAAATAAATAATTCAATTATTACCTAAAAAAGGAGGGGGGGAGATTCTACTGCAGTCGCAGTATTTTAGTAACATAAACTCTAGTTGTACAGCTTCTTCAATCTACCACAGTAAATTTTCGTACCAGTTCATACAAGCAGCATGGGCGTCCACAGGATTTTTTCCGAGGGGGAGGGCTAAATATCCTCAACTTTACCCTCTCTCGCCCCAATATCTGCTTACTTCATTCCCATTGCCTACCGTTGTTGGCTCAGGAAAGGAGTGTCCTGGTGGGAGGCAAATGTTAGTTACCCTTTAATAGAAAAAGTTATATGACCATGGTAGTAGCTAACATACCATCATAAACCTGCAAAACATGGGGAGTAGTGGTAAAGATTAGCCACAACTACAATTGTGATGGTGTTTAGCTAGTCAACAACAGATAAGTTAGTGTAGACCACCACAACCCCAGTCTGAAACTCCAACTAGCAATATGCTTAATATTATTCTAAATGCAGTTAACAAAAGTTAGTGTTACTGAAAACTTATTTCATCCCCCATCCCCAAATCCTAATCTACAGTTACCAGCTACTATTCCTAGCTCAATATTATGGGAGTTGCAGTCAAGAAAAGTTGATGTTGCGTGGTGTAGTGTAGCATTCTCAGGTATTACAAAGAGGAGAGTGAAAAAGGGAAATAAATGCTACAAACTAAAAATGGTGACTTGGTAGTATTCCAGCACTTGAGGTTGCAGCTGGCACTCAGAATACTGTTATTATATTTGTCATGATGCTCAGTCAACCAAATGGATGGCTGGGAATTATGAGATGTGCTTCCACAGCAGCTGACTAACTCCCACCAGTCTGTGCCAATCCATAATGATATAAAAACTAACCTTTGGTTATCAGTTGTTGAGTGGTCACTTCCCCATGATGCTTAACATACCAGACTGTACAGAGTATTAACTAACTCTAGTTGCGATACATGGTTAAAATAAAACTACCTTGAGAAGGCTTTTAATTGTTTGTGTCCCATTTGGGTTAAAATGCAGTGCAGTCCCACTGATTCAGCTCCTTGGTAAGCAATATAGCCATGAAAAATTAGATAAGACTGGCCAAACTTGGGGTAATTTGTGGTAGTGGTGGGGTAAGCAATATATAGCCATACAGTGTGATGGAATAGCCAATCCATATGCCTTGGATAGGTGTTTTTAATGGTATTCACCTGATATGCACTAAATTCTTGCTTTCTTTTGTGTACCTCGTGTCTGCAGCCTGCAAACTGTGCAAGATACCAGAGTGAGGGAGAGGAGTCCAGCTAGAGGGAATGGAAGAGAGCAGACCAAACCACTCTGACAGCAGGGGTTTTGCAGAATTAAATAAAAGCACGTTTGCTAAACTAATTAGGTTTTTTTTTCTGCCTCTATGTCTAGTTAACCAAACTCTAAGCAACCTATGGTCTCTTGCCCCCCTGACACCCATGACCTAAAGTATGGTAGACTGTTGAACTATAATCCCAGCTAAATCTAGCACTATCACTGATTGCCTCACATTCCTAACTCCCATCAGTCTGGCTGCCAATGACAAGCTGGAATGGCCTCAGCACACTTATGTCTATGCTTGTGAAAAAAAATTAAGAAAATTAGACCATTCTGCTGATTTTGTCAGTCATTTACAAAACCAGTCATTTATCTGTACCCTCCAATAAACAGTCCCTTGCCACTACCTCATCAAAGAAAGCTAAATAATTGGTTGTAATGGCTCTAAAACGTGGCTTACTAATGAAGAAATTTTAAAATTTTGGAGATGTTGCCATTCGTTTTCATTTGTTTTGTTGGGGTCCACCCCAAAAGTCTATGTTCACTAAATAAACATCACCGTTTTTAGAGTGGCACCCATTCAAACTAAGAGTACTCAACTCTGATAACTCCATATAACATATTTTGTAAGCTTGTTTGAGCAGGGCCCTCTATACCCCTTATTTCTGTAAATCAAATTGTTATGTTACATACTACTTATTATGTCCTGTTTACCCATTGTACAGCGCTGCAGATATGGTGGAGCTATTAAACATATATATAATATATATATATATATATATGTGATATGTTATTTTAACATATGTGTACCCCTAGAGCTTCCGTAAAACTGTGCAAGATGACGTCATGTAATAAAGCAGGAAGATGGCAGCTCTTACAAACAGCACAACAAAAAAAAGTAGATTTTTATGTTTTCACCAAGGAAACCATGTAATTATACAGCTAAGGGTAAGAAAATCAACTATGGGAAAATCCCTTTAAAGTGTAATTGCAATAGTGCACATAGCATTGTATATAATAAAAAAAGCCACCACTAATGTTGAAGAGATGCTTTATTATTAGTAGTATTATCATAAGGAATTAAAGACAGATGTACATTCAAAGGAGTAATATTCCCCTTTTGGTTTATTTTACATGCGCATAGTTTAAATCTGGCGACGTGTACTTGTGGGGTATTTTTTTTTGCATCAATTATAGCGGTGCAAATTTTTCCTGCAGAAAGAAATCCATCAGTTCTCCGTAAGTTCTTAAGCTTTCTCAAAAGTTTATTTATTCTGTACAGTGAGACTTGGATGCGGTTTTAGGATGTTTTTGTTGCTTGTTTGGGGTTTTTTTTGTACCTTTACAAAAATTTGGAAAACTGTAGGAAAGATTTGGTTCATTTCAAGGTGTGAAAATAAATCTATATTATGACCTTAGTTATTGTATGGATTATCAACAAATTAATTGTCACAGCTATTTGTGCCCCTTTTACTACTTTGCTCCATATACACCCCTATTGTGTAAAATAATTAGGCAATGATTTTTTTTTCTTGTAACATTTGATTAGATGATGCATCTTGGCTTCCTGAGCCAGTCGCCCAAAGCTATAATTTACAGCTGCTGTAAAACTGCTGAAAATTAGTAGTGCACCAATGATGGAAAACGTCCAATATCAATGTTTATTTCCAAAGTAAGTAAAATGTATAGGTAAAAATAAATTTGTTCTATCTTAGAAAGCATTTCCAAAAGGTTTAAGTAACCAAATACACAATGGGTCACTTTAAAACTATACCATATTTTAATGTGGAAAAAAATAAAAATCCATGAATATGGGTATATATAGAAAATCAGTCCATGTTACTAAACCTTCCATCACGCAAATTCCTCAATCTTTTTTCTAGATTATTTTGCTTTAATCTGTCTGTCCAATATAGTGTTTTATTTAGGGGTAAAGAAGGTTCTGGTAAACTCAACAAAAAACCTCTACTAATCCCCAAATTCACAGCCTCACTATGTCCCACTCACTATACATTTTATCCAAATACACGCTCGCCACGATCTTTGAAGATTGTCATTTCTTTCTTGATGAAAATGTTTGCACCGCCAGTAAGCATAGCGTATGGAGCATTACAAAATAAGATTTTAAATAATTACAAGACTATACCTCTCATGGGTACATTGGAAGCAAGATATTTACAAACCTCCCTGGGGATTTTTTAACCCTTTTTCTGCCCCACACTGTGAAAGCCTTTTGGCTCCTATAGACATTGAGTCATCAACTCTCATTTGTAAAGGCGCCGGTTTTGCAATATGTTACATATCAACTGGCAGTAAAAGAGTTAAAATGAAAATGATCATTGTAAGAGCCATGTTTAAAGAGCATTATATATATAATAGGTTACTCATCAAAACCTATATAGCTATAACCTATATAGCTTACAATATGTTACAGTTCCATAAAATACATCCTGGTTTCTTTGCTCTTAGCTACTACGAAGTTACGGAAATAATTATGTTCCTGATCGGAAAATGATTTTTTCTCTATTTCATCCACTTCCGTTATCATGCTATAAGCACAGCACCGAGGATTAGGGAAGACGTTCATTCACATACCTCCTGCTTTAAAAGTAACAATGAAACAATAAGTCCACTTTTAATTGTTTTACCACAGTACCTTTATACATAACCCCGATCTTTTCAGTGTGTATGATCTGTATTTCTTCTTTTGTTGGGAATGTCATGAAACATTTGTGAGTTACAAAAAGAAATGTCAAATATACAGAGCACAGCGGAAAAAAAGGAAGACTCTTACCTTCTAATCGGTTCACCCTTTGTATTTGGTTTATAAATATATATATATATATATATATATATATATATAATAATTTATATATATATAGTATTATTAGAATTTATATATTGTTTGTGATTTTTAACAAGAGCAGAGAAACCAGGAAGTAGGGAAAGTCCATTCATCAAAGTCTCTACTGGTAGGCTACTTTGTGTCAAAGAATTTGGGCTACCACTACCATTGTCCATTGCATTTTTTCAGAGGGGCAGGTGCCATATACATATGTGTGTGTATATATATATATATATATATATATATTTATATACACATACTGGTATGTATAAATTGTGATTGTCTTCAGAAAAAAAGCTTAGAGACTGATAAATGTTAATTAGAAATAAATGATTCTATGGTATACTGAAAATTGCTTATGTACTGTTATTTTAGACACAGAAAAACAGAAAACATCAGAGATCCTCTATACCACACATATAATTCATTTTACACTTTATCTAGATGGGCATTTAAGGTTGATGAGAAGAATGAAGGAGCTTTGAACTTCTTGGTTGCCACAGCTATAAAAGCTAAAGTTAACCCAAGTCATATTGCATTGAATATCCTGCATTTCAACAGAAGAGGCAACGTTAAGCCCTTTCTCAGGAAATGAGAAACATAAGACAGATCATGGACATACCCCCCCCCCGGTTAAAATGTGAAGTACTGAAAGAAAACCTTCCTTTGATTAAACTATTACTTTTCACTGATGAACCCCTGACAAAATATAAAGTAGGGTTTACAATCTAATTATTCCTCAATTTTCTAAATGTTGTACCTCCTTTTACCAGTCCTTGATGTATAAACCTCAACAACGTTTTCCCTTCCCTCAGCCAGGTCTGCTGCCGAAGAAGAGGTACTAAACTGGGTGCTTGCGGAAGAATCCAAGGTTCCCAAAGGCTTTGAAATTCTTCTACTAGGTGCTTTATATACTTGAATAGAATGTTGGAAAATATATTGCTTGACCAGCATTCTATACGAAAATGTTAAATATTGAGTTCCTCATTTTTTGTTAGTGGACCTTGTGTTGCCAATTTATAAAGTAATGTTTTCCATACACTGACAGCCATATTTACTGATATTTATAATATTTTAACACATTTAAAATGTTGTATAGTAGCGCGTGATCAAATTAGTTAACTTTTTTGCTTCAATTAGAACACATTGTCTATGGGTATGTGACATTTTGGCTTTAATCTGAGACTGACGTCTTTATTCTGCACAGGAGTTTCTATCACACCAGTAAATATATCATTTTTATTATGTGTCGTACCAAATGTGGAATGTGTCACCTCAAAAATCTGTTTGACACCCAGCAAGATAATCCAAATTATAATCCCCAACGCAAACAGATACTAGCACCCGCCATGAAATAGCTCCACAGCCATCTCTAGAAGGAGATTAGGAGATTAAGGGTAGCTCTTCTCTAAGCTTGCATCTCATCTGTTCTCACATCTTGGACTGCTGATCTAATTCTTTCAAAACAAAGCAGTCCATGGAGAATCAGCCATTTTTAAACCTCTGTACAAATTACACAGTTGTCTGTAAGGCCAAATTTTTATTCACATCCAGAATAATGGTATAAAATATAAGCATTTACAATTGCATGTAGAGATGGACATCTCTATCCAACCTAATATTGCTCTGTCTCTGACTGTGTGCTAATAAGGAAAAAAGATGAACCACTATTTTAAAAATAAATCTCTTAAGAGAGCCCCCAGGGATACAGTTAAAGTGACGGATGCATGGTTATTTTAGAGGAATCGTTTCTACATAAGGTAAGTGATGAGGGTTCAATCACATAACCTTTGCTTTTTTGGAAAATAGATCACATAGTGTTATGTTCCTGCAAATATATCTGCTTGTGAGACTTGTGGTCCAGATCTCGCTGAAAGCTTTTAGATGGCACGAACAGACACTAACATTTCCCCTAAAATGTTTGTGGTTTAGAATGCTGAAAGTGACGGGACATCAACAATTAGACAAGAATCTCAGGATCTACTTCTCTACACACAGAAGAAGAGTAGGAGATTCTAGTAAAAGTTTTTAAAAAAAAACGCTGAACCAACACAATCACTGTAAACTAAAATGAAATGACTTAAACATTGCTATGTCTTGAATTATGTACCTAAAGGTTAACGACTGTGTGTAGACAAAGAATATAACGCACTTCAAAACAAGGCATCAAAACACAACATCAAATTCTATGACACAGACAAGATCGAAAGACAAGAAGATTTTTCTTTCTGAAATCCAATGTGTGGAATGGATTACGCAACGCTCTGCAGGCCTGTAGCATGGGCAACTTGTAAGGATAATTAAAGGGATCACAAGCAATGCTCTGACTACTCTCAGCAGAATTCTGCATGCTCGAGGACTGTGTCTGATCCGCTCTAACAGGGTCTTCGTAGAAAGGACCGGATCACGCAAAGTTCTGCATATAGGAAGTACTGCATATCTGTTATGATAATGTCACCTATTGCTGAATGTACTGATAATCTCTAAATGAAATACAATACACTTTTCTTCTAGTTAAACTACTAAAGCACGACCATGACTTAACCTGAGTAACTAAGTTACAATGCGGTGAAAAGGCTTTTATCTGTCACTTTAATATATATTAGGACCTACCTACTACCACTGGATCCTGATGCCCGTGTCGTTAAACCTACATGTGCAAGCTGCTTTTTGTCTGGTATTGCCCCCCCCCAAACCTAAGGGAGTGCTGGACTTGGGTTTGATTAAGACAAGATTACTTAATTTCTAATGCAAGTATGTTTTATAAACCAAGAATGTTTTAACGTCCATGTGCATATATATAATTTTGTTGCTGAAAATTCATGCACAGTCATGTTGCTTTTGGAGGTCATCATACAAAATGTTATTGACCACACAATGTACATTATGTGTACGGTTAAAAAAAATAATACAAACAGCTCTATTTTAAAGAGAAGAGGCATTGCCGTAACTAGGTGATCCACATAAAAGACAGACAGACCCACAGAGCAGAGAGATGGATGTAGGGAGAGTCGTACGATGTACTAATAGTTAGCCTACACAGTGTCACAGATGGAGAGATTCTGAGGATAGGCGAGTTCCCTGAATGTCCCACTTTCTGTGCGTGCTAAGTAACTGGAGGCTTCACTCAGATCCGATCTTTATACTCCCTCTGTCCCAGGTCGCTTATTCTGCAGGGAGGGGATCTGATGTGATATCAAAGACCTCATTTTGAGCCAGAGCAGCGCCTGTTAAATAAAAGGGCAAAAGTTACAAGATGTTTCCATAAAAGAATAAACTGGCTACACAACAAGACATTTCCAGTTCATTGTATCAACTATTTATATTACCCGACTGATAACAAATAAAATAATAAGCATAGCTATTGATTCCATTGTTTTGTTTCCACCATTTAATAGATCCATTAATAATAATACCTTCTACAGATTACTGGTCTAGTGACTGATCAGACCCCACAAAGCTCAAAACCGCTCCTGAGCATATGTGGACTCTTGCCTCCCAGCTGCCTTTGAGGAGTATACTTGAAATTTGTACTGCATGATATCATACTAAATTGTAGGCACTAATTGCTACTTCAGCATTGTACCCACCAAGATGGTCCTTTGCATGCTGGCACATAGAAATCTAGTGACCTCTTTTGTTCTTTTATGAAGCTGGCCCTTTATAATACACACTTAGGGCTTTGAGACATAAAGAAATAACTATACATTATGCTGGGCCTTCTCAACCCTCACTGGTGTTGACTAGTACCAAAAAATAAGCCCTGTCAGTAAAGTAAATACTTTATACAGTTTAAAATAGGCCGTGTTCTAGTAACTTTGGCTAATTTTCAGCTTGTACAGCACGGTGTAATTTGTTGGTGGTTAATAAATAAAGGATAATAATAATAATAATAATAATAATAGTTGCCTTATGTTTGTCACCCCATTCCCTCAAGATTGTAAGCTTGCAAGCAGGGCTCTCTCCACCTAACGTATCGGTTTGTCTCAGTCTGTCAAATCTTGTTTTATCAAATCCCTTATGTATTGTATATGTATTGTATTCAGCGCTGCGTAAATTGCTGGCGATATATAAATAAAAGATAATAATAATAATAATAATGATTTGTTGTATGGCTTACCCAGGCCAGGATGTAAATATTAACCGACTTTTACTTTATGATATCTCTGTGAGAGTCTAGCAGAACTCTATATAATGATATAGTATATAGTTGACCTACCTGGTGTACAGGGAAAATATGCACTAGTCCAGGTTGCCATTTTCCTCTGTGCTATGTTCCTCCTCACAAGGAGACAGTTCATCCACAGAAGTCTGGTTAGTGATCCCTAAAAAAAGGCAGTTGAATAAAGCATATTGCTTTTTACGATGTTTCGATTCCTAAATGGTACTTGGATTATAGCTTTTTATATCTAGTGGTTAAGAGAGTCCCCATACTACTACTTATTAAATTAATATGTTTCATTGTATGGTGGTGCTCATTCATCCACTACCAAAAGGACATGGGAGAAAATCTGTTGTGATAAGCGGAAATGTAAAAGCACATATCCAAACTTGGGAGTAGATGAGGAAATCTCCAAGAAAATTTACAGTATTCATTTTGGCAAATATATAACCCCATAAACATAATCAGGAGCCCTGCCAAGCTACTCAAGGTCATTTTGAACAAACAAAAGAAAGACAACTTTAGTAGAACTCGGGAAGCTAAGGAGAACTTCAAGACAATCCTTGAAAAGGACGTGTTTAATAAAAGGATATCAAAAGCTCTGCTTTTGAGAGACAAAAGGCAGGATTGAGGGAGGAAAATCTAGAGGTGCTGCAAGTATTTTTCTTGTGTAGTAATATGTAATTGTGTTATTATTGTACAGTGCTACAGAATTTGATGGTGCTATATAAAACAATAAATAATAATTATTATTATTTCATATACTGTATGTTGCCATCTACTGTACAAATAACATGATGCACCTTCATCCTTGGCTTATACAATTAATAAAACGAGGCAGTGATTCTATAGTTACTATCCTTAATAAAAGAAGGATTATGGATATGGATTATGGATAGACAATATGCTGTATGTTAATTTTCTATAAAGCATCGTTTATTTGTGGTGCAGATACACAGGTGAAGGCGTTATGGTCAGTGATAAGTAAAAAAGCATGATGTGACATAATACCGTATTTGCTCGATTATAAGACGACCCTGATTATAAGACGAC
>VKOC01002456.1:0-14330 GCA_009364415.1 Spea multiplicata | reverse complement strand
TAAAAAAAATCCCCCCCCCCCGTAAATCTCATGCGGTTCTTCGAGGTCTTTGCATCTTCAGGATTGAATTATATTAAGTGAAGAAACCCATTCTGTTTACTGCAGTTCAAGTGACACTCGACGTAGTGTATTTAAAGGCCAGCAATTTAAAAGGCCGTCTGGCTCGCAGACTTAGGATCTTGGGACGGTGCCTGGTATGTCCCCAAATAAATCTGGAGAGGTTCTCAGTTACACGCACAAAGCCAAGAGTACAGTATATACGCAGAACATGGCTGGGTACAAACGGAACGACACCGATCCAGATAGAGAGGAAGAACATTAAGCGGCAGGATCTCTGAGATCTTGTTAGTACTGGTGGAGAAGATGCGAGTGGAGTTAAAGGGACATATATATCGTTAAGTTTAAAGAAACATCGGGAACCTTGCCAACCTCATTGTGTCATAATAATCCTTCTATTCTACAAACTATAAAAAGCTTTGGGTCCCACCTCAACCCAACGCTGATCCACGGACTTCCAAACTCAGACCCAAAATATACTTTAATTCACTGCCACTTATTTAGAGTTTAGTATGCTCATTATATAGTGGTGCATATATATATATATATATATATATATATATATAGCAGTGGTAACCTTTAGCAGGGTCAGGTTGACGGCCCCATTCCACCGGATTTAGAAATAGCAGGACATTTGAGGAGGTTGCTCTCCCTTTTTTTGGCTGATGGGACCCGATAGCTTGCCCTCACAGGAGGAGTAGGAATGGGTCTTCATTCTATTACACAAATATCCTTTTATAATGCATCAAATGCAATGCAAGCAGCGGGGGAGCGTGGAGAGAGAACAGTTACAGAGAGGGGATCTTTGTATGACTTTATTTAAAGTTGACATTCATCATACTTTAAGTTTATATATATATATATATACTGTGTATGTATACATAGACACACACGTGTGTTTGAATGATAGTGTATTCATTCCCTGCGTCATTCTCCAACGCTGTCGTTAAAAATAGTCCCCGGGTTTGTTTAGATGCAAGTGAACTTCCAGGGTAAAAATCACGGGGTCGTTCTTACAGAGATCAGAATGTCGTTCATCCATCTCCGGGCTGCCACGTTGTAGCCCAAAATGTTTCCCAGAGCGGGGACAGAATGTCTCGGTCGGAATCAATCCTTTTCCAAAAAACATTAAGAAAAATAAATCATGAAGGTCGTATAGCTTCCAGTTTGTAAGTCAGAACTTTTTAAATATTTCTCCAAAGTTTGAGATGATAAATATTCCATTGCTCACGTGTTAAGAGCAAAACATTACTTTGTTATTATCATTTATTGTTTTATATTCCATCATATTCCACTGCGCTGTACAAAAGGTAAACAGGACATAACAAGTAGTATATAATCTAAAAATTTGATTTATGGAAACAAGGGGTAAGGAGGGCCCTTATTACATCACTTATGTTATATGTGACGGCAGGTAAAAGCCAACTAGTCTGCCTGTTTTTTGTCTGCTGCTCCTTCTTCCTGTAAAGACTTGGACCTTAATCAGTCCTCGGTGATGCGCGATCCGTGTACCGGTCCTCTGCGTTTTTAAATTCCCTTAATGGATTATCATCTACCACTTCTGCTGGGAAGTCTACCACACTCTCAGTAAAGTAAACCTTTCTTACATAATGTCTGAGCCCCTGAACATCCAAGCGCACTGCTGATGGTAACTCTTTAATACATAGGTGTAGAGGTGAGGGGATTATTCACAAAACTGTGAGTTCCAGTGAGTTTAACCATTTAATCTTACTGACCTAACAATTTAAACAGCAAAAACATCTCCAAAGAGCTTCCCCCACTAAAAGAAGATGGCCCTGCAAAATTACTAACACCACTAAACGCATGATGTCATACTTTTGGTATTTTAGTGCTTTTATATAAACTGCAGGGTGTATAAGAATAATATCCATTTTTATTTTTTAGGTACAATGCTGTGTCTGGTCAGTGGGTGCAAGATGAAGTACTGATTAAAATGGCTTCTCAAGTAAGTGGCCCCTTCTTGCCTCATAATATATCTTCTTTTACTTCTCATTTTGCCGTTTGGCTATGAGGTTTGGCGTCACCAGCTATGACTATAAGTATGAGTGATTAATGGATTATAATTATACCGTCTACCCCCAACCTTCCTCAATAAACCCCTCTGATGTTTTACTTACAGCTCTAAATGCCTAACTTCCCTGAGTTCTAAGCTTCAATTTTTCCTTAGATGTATTTACTATAAAATTAATGTTTGACCTCTAATTAGGCTGGGGTGGGAATATTATTATTATTACCCTATTATTAGGAGTTTTGGGTATACCGGGCGTACATGAAGACCTGTGTCTCAGGTGGGGAGTGGGACATGGCCGAGCTGGTTTTGTCCCACGCCACTTGGTCACCCTTCATGTAAATAAGATTTAAATGTCCGTTTGCGACCAAATTGGTATTGGTGCCGTCGCTAGTACCCAAAACTTTTCTAGAAAACCTTTGGTTTGCTGTGTCTGCATATGAACATTTTTTTAATACATGATTATTTTATTTCTTATTTTATTTGTTTTGTAACAGCCCTTTGGACGCGGTGCTATGAGAGAATGCTACAGGACGTAAGTATACCCCAGTGAAGTCCTAGCGAGGGTCCATATGGATCTAGATCTGGCCACAGAGAAGGATCTGGATCTAGCTTGTTGTACTCCTTCACCAGCCAGGTGTTGGCATGGAACCTGTTCTGGTTTTCCCGGGTATAGTCCTGAGATGGTTCTTTGGACAAGCCTTTTCTAGATAGAATTATTAATGGCAGATTTTGGCATAAGAGCTTGGAAAAAATGAGTTCATGGGAAGCTAACATTGCAGGTCCGTTACCAGCTGTCTAGGTTTCCAGATCTCTCCACGTGAGTGCCGGCTGCTGTCTCTGATCAGCCTCTTTATCCATTATCCATCTTTGCTCAAACTTTTCCTCTCATCTCCCAATGAAGCCGGGTGTGTGACGGCTGATACAATTCCAGACTCATTACAGACAAAGGATAATGCAATGAGTAGACATTCCAAACGCTGTCAGTATAGGGATATCGCTTATATGATAAACGTTTATTAACTGGGCTGGCGATAAGAATAGAGCACCGTGTCCTGTGAAGTAGTTCATTTTAACTCCCCTACAGTCACAATAAATAAAAGACACTTTATGACTGTACGTTAAACTATAAAAGGGCAAACTCATAATACAGTAACGGTAGTATCTGTGTGTCCCGTTAGACTGTCCGTAGAACATGTCAGCTGTATTCATTAATTGCCGGTACTACTGATATGGCAACTGCGAGAGTAACCGCAGCATCTATGTCACTTTACAGCAGTCTTCATTTTACATCAACTTCATTTATAGACGTCCAAACTGTCTCACAGTTACACCTCCATAGTAGACTTGGTCTCAAATTGCATTTTATATATATATATATATATATATATATATTAGCGCCATCATATTGCACAGCAATGTACCATGCCATCTGCATAAGTAGGTTAAAAAGTAATTTTATTTATTTAATATAACACCCACCATTATGGATCCCTGGTTAACACAGAATGTAGACTGAGAGGAGGAATAATTGTATAATTCCGTTTATCATGCTGTCATTTTCTGGCCAGACCAGCGTTTGCAGACAGGGAAGGTCAGAAGGTTTTGCTCTTTTACTGCAGCTGCTGCCGCTTTGTGATAGGAATCCAGGGACACTGATAAGGCCTTTCCGCAGCTTCAGACATTAACCTTTCTATACATATAATAACCGGGGAGGAAATTCAATATGTGGGTATTATTTTTAAAGGCAAGCGCCATGAACAAGCAAGTAGCTCATTTTTAATCGAGATCAATAGAGGGGATCTTCACTAGATACCCTTTATAATGTCTGAGCCAAAACGAGCAGTCCTCACGGAAGGAGCAGTCCGGGAACCAAATAAGCTTAGTAATGTTAAAAGCCACGATGGCAACCGGTCTCTTAATCTTACTGTAACAACAGGTCAGCTGTTATTTGCAGTATGTAGGAGCCACCAGCTATTTACTATGTTACTCGCTTTAGAGCAGAGCTTATAAAGTCCTTTAAGGTTTAATTTTGAATGTATAAGGCAGTGATTACTGCTAATTTAAGTCGGGGTCATATAATATGCCACGCTCTAATTTATGTGGAACGGCAGCTGCCACAAAGTTCTCCTGTGGCTGGCTGAGCGTCATGGGTTTTATATTTTCTAAACTGTGAAAGCGGATGGCACTTACTAAGCTAAATACGATTTACCCCGGCAGGAAAAAACTCTCCAACTTCTCACACAAACAGCAGTGGAAAATTGCGTATAATTACGTCGCCAAGCGGTATTTAGAAACTGTAGACAGAGACGTGTATTTTGAAGATGTTCGACTTCAAATGGAAGCTAAACTGTGGGGAGAGGAATACAACCGACATAAACCACCCAAACAGGTAACCCCCAGTCTGTTACCCTATCAATCATTACAGAAACCGTTTTATATGTTTAAATCGCGTAATACATTGTGCTGCAAAATGTGTGGGTTAAAAACAATACAGTATCTGCTGACAAGGGGCTTACTGATCACAGTAAGGTGATTGCTTTACGGCAGATGTTGTGAAGCGTTATCGCCGTAGACCCTCAGTCCTCTATAGGCGTAGTTTCCAGAAAATGTAATCAAAGGTAAAGCCGTAGCGTGTTTATAAAGATAATTCCAGCTTTAGACAGTAATAAAAGAATGAACTTAGCATATATGACTTAATAATAATAATAAAGAAAGATGCAGAATGTACGGTTGCAGTCCTTCTGTGTTAACGTATAAATGTTAATGATGTCATGTGTCGGCGGCTGTAGATCACCGTGTGAGAACCGACAGCTGAAGCTCTGTAAAAGTACAGCATGTACACGGCTCAGGTTGTAAACAGCTCCGGGAGGTTTCTCATATGTTTTGGACGTGAGACGTGGCGTACGTGAGGGCGCGTATTGTGTGCCGGATTATTTACATTCTACAGGCCTCTCCCGCTGAAACGTGAGCCAGCCGGAGAAGGCAATGGCTGCCTCCCCGTGTGACGGCTTCCCACTGCCTGACGGCTTCCCACTGCCTGCCGGCGGCTGCTCCTCGTTCATCTGTTATCTAATCATTCTGCCGTCAGGAGATAACTCCCCGTCTGCCTACAACTACACAAACATTGCTTATTTAACTATATCAACTGCAGCATGAAAAGTGCATTTTAATTTCCGGTCTATGTATAAATAGGATATGAATTTTTTTTTTAACTTTTTTTTGGATCAAAATTTGTTCTTTAAAATCACAATTAAATTTTTTTTTTCAATATTAATTTACATTTTTAGCATTAATTATTTTTTAGTATTCTATTAAGAAACAATAAATATTTATTCTATTTGCGTGTATATATGTTGTGTATGTATTATATAGTTGTTTTTTTTTTTTTTTATTTAGATGTCATTTCACTCCTTTCTTCTTTGAGCAGCGGGGGTAGAAATCCCCAGGAGTAGCGGGAATTTCCCCCGTGTCAGCTTAGTTATTAGCCCAGGCTTGTTTGGCTTCCATAATTAGATGGCTGGTTGGATGCCTATTTTCCATATCCACAAAAACATTTGCATCTCTGCAAGGCGTGTACACTCGGGAGTTACCGTATATAACCATAGCGCGCGGCGAGTAGCTGGGGGTGAGAAATGGGGCCAATGCTTACGGGGGGATTCTGCAGAATACCCCAATACATGTGCATGGGACGCACACAACAATGTAAAGGTACATGCAGCTATTATATACATTAAAGTGCATGTGATGGCTGCGGTGTCCTTTTAAGCCAAGCGTTGACGTGAAAAAGGCAGTCATTGGAACCCAACAGGAATCCCGCAGTAGCTGCAGATCACAGCGCAATTTAGTAGACATTCCATTGAGGCATGCTTTATTAAATATGGAAGTGATACATTTAGAGATGTCCTAAATATTTATTTTTGATGAGTAATTTCTTTAGGACTCCTGGTTACTGATGATCTTGGTATATAGTATGGAGAGAGATGAATATTAATGTATATAATGTTCACCGCAGGTCGACATTATGCAGATGTGTATCATCGAAATGAAGGACAGACCAGGCAAGCCGCTTTTCCACCTGGAGCATTACATTGAGGGAAAATATATTAAATACAACTCAAATTCTGGCTTTGTCCGAGATGATAATATCCGCCTCACCCCGCAGGTACCTTGTGAATCATTTTCCAACCTTTTAATTTATATGTTATATTTGTACCGTATTAAAAACGTCCAGTAAACTTAAAAAAATTGCTTTGGCAACTTAAAGAGATACTAGTCATTTTTTGTGTTTTGCCGGCGGCGCATGTTACCGGCACTGCTTGCTTGCAGACAGCAATCCAAGATTGTTAGAGTAGAGATTGCTGTCCGGAGTCTACTGGCCCTTTAAATGTTTACTTTAGTAAGCACTGATAAGATTTTGCAGATACGTATTATAGTACGGTTTTATCATATATTTTATGTATTTTATAGCCGGTTTCTAGATCGTTTGGTTGTTTATATATATATATCATTTTCTTAGGCTTTCAGCCACTTCACGTTTGAGCGTTCCGGACACCAGTTGATTGTCGTTGACATTCAGGGAGTCGGGGACTTGTACACCGACCCACAGATCCACACTGAGAGCGGGACGGATTTTGGAGACGGCAACCTAGGTATTACATTTTGTGGCGCAGGTGTCACCCGTTGTACAGCACTACAGGATATGATGGCGCTATATAAAACAATAATAATTTATAGAAAAATGAATGCGTTACTTTCTACTCAAGTGGACTTAACAGATTGCTCCATACGTTAGAAACCGTTTTATTTGACGCTGTGAGTGGAACACGTATAAGATGGTTATTTGGGGGGACAAAAAAAGGTGACTTTATTCAATCCACACAGCGGCTATAATTATATTGTATACGTGGTGCCAAGTTTTGGACTTTTTAAATCAATTTTGTGTGTTGACGCTATAGCAGTTACACATGCCTGTAGTTTCTATGAGTCTGCTTGCCTATAACGACAAAGATAATGTAGCAAAGAAATACAAAAATATAGATTTTTCTTTCACTTAACATTGGATGTAAAATTAATTTTTATCCTGGCCGTTTTTAGCCGCTGGCTGGTTAAATGATGTGATATGTGTTTATTTGGTCGTTTTCTATTCACGTCTCTTTCTGAAACATGTCTAGGGGTCAGAGGAATGGCCCTGTTTTTTCATTCCCACACCTGCAACCGGATATGTAAAAGCATGAAGCTGGCTCCGTTTGACCTTTCGCCAAGAGAGACCGTCTTTTTGGATAACTGCGCTAAAATGTTGGTTAGTGTTTATTCTAATGACAATTGTGTACTGGAAATTAGGGGTGTATTCGCTAAACCAGGAGGTGCATTTCATCTCCCTGAATTCATTACACGTTACACTTATGGACCTGTAGGGTCTTGGAAAAAGTGAAGGAAATTATCATTCCGTTTTATTTTCCACCGAAATAGAGGAATTGATTAACCCTTTGCTGTCCCTCTCTTCGAGAATATTCTATCACGACCCGCTTTTTTCCCCGTTGGAGACAGTAGGAGAATAAGTTGTGCGATTGCTCCGTGGTCTGTCTCCTGGAACATGTCTATATCTGGTACAAGAGATAACCCAAATATTTATAACTTGCCTTCTTTTCTATCTGTTCGAGGAGCTTAAGCTATTCCTGGAGCTATATATTTAACTTATTTCCAAAACAATGTCCCGCTGTGGGGATGGGAATTATGTGTGCGAAGGTCTTTGTCCCTGGCGTAGACAGGACTGTCATATTGTCTTTCGCTGACGTAAGATAACGTACAGGTGGGGCCTATGACGGACTTTGAAACAAAATATGAGTATAATTAGAAAATATAATTCTAGGAATGTATAGGCGATTGAGTAAAGGTTGCGTTCCACTGGTTGGCTGTGACTACGCTGCTTTTTGTAGAGATTTGGTATAAAGTTGCTTTTTTACATACTCTGCTGAATTTAATACTTTCGTATCAGAAAATCATCCCCAGAAATAATTCTTCAATCATGCGAAATTTTGTTGCCGGGAATACATATTTGTCACGTGACAAAAAAGCTGGCACTGATAGGTTGTTGCCATAGAAAAGTCTTCTTAAAAGTTTCTGTGTTGTTTCTATGTGATTAAGCCTTTAGACAAAAGTATACAATTATATACATTAAGGAGTTCAAGTAATGTTTTGTCTAAGGGGAACAGCACCTTAAAGCTCCGTTTGTTAGTATATGGTTTACGTTCATTCACCCGCTCGCCACTGACTGCCTCTGGTGTTTTGCCCAGCAATCTGCCCAGACTGTCCTCCGTGGCATTGAAGAAACATGTGGCAGCGCCAGAGTCAGGACCATGTCTGGCAGCCGCCCCCCTCTGCTTTCACGGCTTTCCGAGAATTCGGGAGATGAGAACATGAGCGACATGATGTTCGACTCTCTGCCCAACTCGCCGTCCCCAGCCACTCCTCACGGTCACAGGTTTGACGTGCACGGTAGGTACATGATCATGAGAACGTATCGGCCTAGGGGCTTGTTTGCCAGACGTGTATAAAACAGATCAGAAGGTGCTCCGGTGTCTAAGGTCTGCTTGTAGCTTTCTCCCCTTCAAGCAATTCCAAGAGACAGGCAGGAGACCTTCTGTTGCTTCCAACGCAGGTCATTTGTGTTTCCATAAAGAATGCTCATTCCAGAACAAACTAATTGGCTGTCAAATCCTACTCGTTTCTCCCACCGCTCCTTACACCAACCTGAAAATGTAACATTTACACATTTTTGTGGTAATATTAAATTATATGCAATGCAGACAATGACTCCTATAAGTTGTAGCTTGCCAGGTTCTTTCTACGTCAGTGTAGATGGTAGCGTTGTCCTAAATTTTTGCGTCCAACCTTTCTGAGTATGAAAACACGTCAAATATATTGGATATACCGTACTTACCGGCGTATTACACGCTCCGGCGTATAACACGCACCCTCGCCGGAACCGGAAGTGCGGGAGACGCGGCTACAGAAAGTTATCGGCTTATAACACGCAGGTAGGGTTTAAACTTATTTTTTTAGATATAAAAGTGCGTGTTATACGCCGATAAATACGGTATATATATCTCCACTCATCTGTGGGCTTCGTGCAGTAAATTATCTTTAACTGTGCCTTCCAAATGTACTTGTGGTCTAAATGAGTCTTGGAGTACATGCTATGATGTCATGCGCACATGCTATGATGTCTTGTGCACCTATAGAGAGGGAGACAATAACAGCGCACCGCAATATGTAAATATAATAATAATCAAGGGCAATAGTGCGTGTTATGGGTTGTAGTACATGTGTGTTTTTGCTGTTGGGGGACAATCATTCCAGAGCGATTCACTTTCGATGTTTTCATTTTCTGGACAGGCTGGCCCTTTTTCAATGAAGTGGATAATTTGGTTCATGAAGACAACTACAACAGCGATAATCACAGAGTACGTATCTTTTCTAATAAAAATAAAAACAATTTAAAGTAGAATTCTCAGTTTAGATGAACTCAGGTCTCCGTCAGAAGTCTATTTTGCCTGAAAAGCTGCTGACCTGCACTCTCTGGTGGCTGTGTTGAGCTTGCAGGGCTGTATTCACTAAGCCCAGAGTTAGATACCACGCAGGGAGCCAACGTGTTCTTAACCCTTAAGGCACCCTGCCAAATTAAATCAGATGCTTGCTTTGGTCAGTTTCACTGACTTTGGTTGAATGGATTTATTGTTTTTACTGTGAATTAGTTACTAGAATATTTTACGTCCTAAAGGACTCAGAAAATGGAGGTGACAGCGGATGTCCCAGTGAAAAGAGAAGTGAATCAGATGAGATGGAACCTCGGGTAAGTCCTCAATTTCTATTTATTTTTTTCACTGAAATGATTATATATAGCAGTTTTTGGGAATGCTTTCACTAAACTGGGAGTTTTATTTGTAAGTATAATTACAGTTTTTCATGCGAAGACTTTGCCTCCATTGAGTACTTGTATAAAAAGTCTATTTGTTTGCATACAGATTCATTCCAACCACAACAGAAGACGTCTTGAATCCGAATCAGAAGACAGTTTTGGAAAGGTAAATCACTTATTATACTAAAACCAACCCTTTTTCATCCCTTCCGGTTCGTTTCCTTTATTTTTAATTATTAAAATAGCAGCATAGGTATAAACACAAACAGATTTAGCCAAAATGAGCTTTATGCACCAGTACCTAAAATGATCACTGTGCTAGATTTGGATTATCTTGGCCTCTTGTGAATCCGCAAGCCGTATAACACAGATCGGTGGTCCACGCCATCCAACTCTGCTGCCTTCGCCCCCTGTGCCTCTCCTACTTCCCCAGGGGTTCTCAATGAATTACTAATAATGACTATGGGACTGTGGGTTTGTAGCGCTGGCGATTTCTTCCTTGACATGTACCCTCATCTATTCCTTTCCTAATCTTTTTCTTTCCAATTAGAGCAAAGGTGTAAATAAAGCCTATGTGAACCCTAGAAACAGCCCCCGGAGTAACCTGGTGATTCTGCATGACTCCCCACCCTCTGTCAGAGTCTCCCATGATTCTCTGCATCTGTTTCAGTCTGTTTCCATTTAATCGCACATGTTTGGATGGCTTTATCCTAACTTGAACATTATTTGACATCACGCAGGTATACTTTAATTGGCTTTAGCATTAGAATTTAAATGTTGGAGCAAGGGATCATAATCTAAAACCAGAGGGTCAATGTCTTAGGAGGTTTTACTTTATGGAGAGGGTGGTAGATAAATGAAACAGCCTCCCAGCAGAAGTGGTAATGTCTAATACAGTGAGGGAACTCATGCATGGGATAGGCATAAGGATATCCTGAACCTAAGATGCGATCAAGGACTGATTAACATCCGAGTCTTACATCAAGAGAAATGGGCAGACTAACTGAGCATAGACTAGATGAGTTAGCCTTGCTTAGTCCCATCAACCAAACGAATGCATGGTGTTTAAAAGAATACCCAGCCATCCAACCATGGGGCTCAAAAAGCTGTCCAAAGATTATTAAAGCTCCGGTCCAGCAATTACGATGAAAATTTGAAAAAGACAGAGGTGTGTGTTTGACGTGATGCTCTTTAATCTATTATGGAGCCCCTCTAGGGTCTAAAACAGCCCCCACAGCGGGGATTTAAATACCCCTGCGGTACATAAAGCATGCAGATACCTGGGCCCACTACATGGCTTTATTATACATTTGATGCTTATTGTACATATATGATTTGTATTTGGTCATTAAGAAGATCTTTTTTCCAGTTTAGTCCCATGAATGCCGGAAGGCCCAGCAAAGACATTATTTTCCCATTTGCCCCCAAATGGCGTGCATTGGACCGCTGTTCTTGCACTCTTATGGTCAAAGGTCACATGTCATGTTAAGCATGGGATTGTGTACTTTAATCTGATGTGATGACGAAACAGAAATAGTTACTTTATTTCTGTTCGTGTATGCAAACGGTTAATGAGATTTGGAAATGTTAATTGTTTGGGTGTTTGGATGAATGGCAGTTTACTGGGTTTCATTGTTAATCTTATCTATGACTATAGCCCCCTAAATAGGGGTCAGAGAGCCTTTACGCTGTTGGCAGCCTACAACTCTCATCATCTTGAGGCAGCCAGAGCATGGCTGTGGGATGGGGATGCTGGCATTAAACAGGATTTTGGAGAAAGTTAGCTGAACTCGTTGAATTTTGCTCTGTAGGTCTCCGTGGAGAAGTGGAACCAGTTCCACGCGGCTCGTGTCCACATTCACCGACCCTCCTGCGTTGCGATGGAAGTACAAAGACTCAATGCTCTTGAACTCGAGAAGAAAATCGGCAAATCCATTCTGGGGAAGGTGATGTCACATATATATTTCACCACAAAATGCTTTCAGGATACGACTCGTTAAAGGAAATGCTCTTCCTTGAGTTTGATTTTTTTTTTCACTTTTCTGTAAATCGTATTACTATTTCTGATCACATTTCTGATTTTTACAGATCATTTGTCTGTTATTTTAAAAAGATGTAATAAAGTTGTGAGGTCACAATGAATGCGGTTGCCATTTCCTCGCAGGTTCACTTGGCCATGGTGCGGTACCACGAAGCAGGCCGCTTCTGTGACAAAGACAAAGAGTGGGACCAAGAGTCGGCCATTTTTCACCTGGAGCACGCGGCTAACTGCGGGGAACTGGAAGGCATTATTGGCCTGGGGCTGATGTACTCACAGCTACCCCACCATATTCTGACCGAAGTCACTGTGCAGGTAACGTGTTGGGTCTTCAGCTCACCTTGGTGGGAGTTTTTAAGGTACCTGCACTTTAATGACATCATAACACAACTCCAAAGGACACGTAAACAGGGACAGTTTAGCACATTGGGCTCTAGCGATCCGGAGGTTGCGGAACCGGAAGCAGGCTGTGTATAAGAGCGTAATTGGTACCCTATGGGCTATAGTAGGAAAGGTATTAATTGCTGCATATGTATTTATTTTAAGGACACAGAGAAGAACAGAATTAAGGGGTTTAACTATTTGTTGATGGCAGCTGAGGCTGGAGATCGCCCTTCAATGATTCACGTCGCTCGAGCTTATGATACTGGAATAAACCTGGGATCAGACAGGTAATTTAATTCCAGACTGTTCTTCATACACTAACATTACTACATACCCCCCAACGGTTCCGCTCGTTGTTGGGGGGTGAGAGGTAGGGCTGGGGCCAGAAATGGTTTGGGGTGCAGCTACCCACACGTCTTACAGGGAAAGCCACGCGGGATCTGCTGACGAGGCTCAGACCTCCATGGATTTTACAGCTTGGATCGGAGTATCTCCCCAACTGGCCCATGATCCACGCTGTCTGCAAAAGCAGGACAGGTGGGAGAACGCCTAAAAATCTGGACTGTCCCCATAAGACTGGGACTGTTGGGAGGTATGTTATTATATGTTGTGTTACTGCTTGGTAGTCGGCATCCTGTTAAAACCGCTGAGTAGTGGAAAGAACTAAAACAAAGTGCAGAAAGTTTTTTTTTTTTTTGTGCTAATGATTAATGGAAAGGTCTCGCAGCTGACAGATCCTCCGTAACTGGATCCGATCTTTGGACTTTTTTTGCTCTGTCCTGAGTCACCGGTCACTAATGGCCCTGCCAATGACGTCATGTGGGAAATCCACTCCCTGAGTGGGCTGCCGTGGCAGGATCCCAAGCCTCTTCCAAGCAGCACACTCCAAACACGCAAATTCTTCTAAATCCTGTAAATTATAAAAAAATGTGCATTGACATATTGTAGCCTCACCCTGGTTAAGCAAAAATGTATACTGAATGGCTGAGTTGCAATTATTCACAAAGGGCTTCATCTACAGAGCTGCTGGGGGCCACAGAAATCAGTACAGAGCTGAGTATGCTGGCCGTGGACACGTTCAGTAAATTAACTCTATCATGGCGGCCTGGTGGGGTTAGTTTGCAAGCTAGTCTAGGGCTCAGTGGCATCTTAATCCGACTTTCTTTAGGGGTCGCACGGTATGCTGGCTTAACCTCATGGGAGTTGTAGTGCGGCAGCTAGAGACTTGTTGGCTGCTCTTTCCGCAGGTTACAAGACTGGCAGCAGGCTCTGTTCTGGTACAACTCTGCCCTCAACATGACCGACTATGACGAAGGAGGAGAATACGACGGGACTCAGGACGAGCCCAAGTACTTGCTGCTGGCTCGAGAAGCCGAATTGTTACTCACAGGAGGGTTTAAACTGGAGAAAGACCCACAGAAAGCCGGTAAAGATCAATAACAGCTTCGTGTTCTTATTTCCATAGCAAGCTGTAGATAACTTAACTACCTAGTTGATAAGAGACAGTAACTCCCATCATCATCATCACCCTGGAATGATGCTTTACAGCTAAATCATCGACACTAATATTTGCTTTATAACCAGCTATTTTTTATATATACTATATCACATCACATCTGTTTCTTTTTGGCATGTTATATACATGTGCTTTGCGCGTACTTGAGAACATGCAAACACATGTTAACGTAACGTGTCGGTGTTTGATTACACGCACTCGCCTTTGATCACTCGCTAGTGTTTGTCCTGCTGATATTTATCCAAAGACTATTTGTTTGCCCCTCCCCGGCGTGATCTGCCCCTTGCTGAAGGACCTAAAAACAAATGCAAGCTGGAGGTTGTTTTAATGTCGTAACAGAGTGTCCTAAAAATGTGCCCGGTCAGCACTATCACACATTGTCTTA
>VKOC01002455.1:0-34635 GCA_009364415.1 Spea multiplicata | reverse complement strand
AATTAATGAATTCATGTGAGGATGAATTGCTTGAATGATTTGTGAGACTGCATTAATGAATGCGTTAATGATTTGTGTGAGTGAGTAAATGCAAAGATGGTACATGAAGGGTGGGCTTTAACAATAAATAAATAAATAAAAATGGGCTGCTCAGGCATATATGCCCGGGCCTATTTTTTGTCCCAGTCCGGGCCTGTGTGTAAGTATGTGCGTATATATGTGTGTGTGGGCATCTGTATGTTTGTGAGTATGGATGTGTAAGTGTATGTGAGGATGTATATGTAAATATGTGTGTGAACATGGATGTGAGTGTGAGTATACATGTGTATGTGTGTGTGTGTGTGAGCATGGATGTGTAAATGTTTGTGTGTAAGCATGGGTGTATACATTTTTGTGTGTACAAGTGTAAGCGTGTATTAGCACTGTATCATATGTAAGTCTATGCAAATGTGAGTGTGTGTAAAAGTATGCCAGTGCATATATGAGTTAACCATTGGGGGGTGAAGGGGCCGATGGGAGGTGCCAAATATAGGATCCACTCCTGGTGCCAAATACCCTCGGTATTCCACTGAATGATTCCACTGAATGAATGTACATTTAATGTGCAAAATGAAAGCTATCATCAAATATATAATTACTATTTTTAACAAATTTTTATACATTATTTAGAATTTTGAATTTGTATTCCTTTACTCCATAAAACTATTTTATGTAACCAGTTTGTGTACTTTACATTCCAAAAGGTGACCAGAACTTTTACTCTTCTTATTATAGCAAAAGACTTGTGATCACACAGTGGTACACGTTATACAGGATTAGGGCAGGGGTGATTTGCCCCCACCTGCTGCTTGGAAGGCTTCCTTAAGTTATCACATTGTGTTTGTTAGCGCATTACAGATGATTCATATTTTTTTCTTTGATCAATATATTACATTATGATGGTTTTCTGCTTGATTCTATATTTGTTCGATAATGTTTTTGTTCTCATGATGTATCATACTTGGAGAAACAGTTGGAAAAGTGATCTAGAACTTAAGGATCTTAAAGGAGCAACTTGAAAAGAGAGGCCTCTCCAGAATGAAGGTTTTATTGAATACAGAAAGTATAAGCTTAAACGGTGTAAAACATGGAGTAGAACGACTACATTTAGAAAAAATAGCAAAACGATACTTGTTTTTATTGCCCAATAACTTGCAGAAAAAAAGCAAAAAAAACATTAGGAATTTTTAAACTTTAGCTTTTGTAGATAAGAAAAGGATTTTTCAAATAAAAGTGAGGAAAAGTCAGTTCTTCTGCAATTTTTCACAATGTTTTATTATTTTTCTTATAATAAATTAGATGATACGATCAAAAAATAAAGAAAATCCTTCTTGTCCTGAAAAAAAACAATATATGACTTGTGTGGGTTCACTAAATGAGTGAGAAGACAATTACATCTAAACCGCAAAAGTGTTAAATACAGCCTTGGTCCCAAAGGGTACAAAAAGAAAAAAACAGCCTGGTTCTTAAAGGGTTAAGGATATCTAAATATGGCACTATATGTCATTGGGGGAAATAACAATATATAATTATTGCGGGCATAGTAAAAATATAAGACGAAAATCACGGTTGAACAAGCATATGTCAATAATGCTAATTAATGTTCCAATTTTTTAATATACGTAGTTTAATGGGTTAATTATGCAGTTTCTTAGCTATCCCGCGCCCATGGGGAGGGTAAGAAGGCTGTGAGAAGAGCGCGCCTTGAGATAAAAATTGGGTTTTTAAAACGCCTACAGACAGCAGAGGGGGAAGTGGCTTCAGGTTCGGAACAGCCTTGTGCGCTGGAGGGTGAATAACGCGATTACCGGAAGGATTTGTAGGGATCGGCTTGTGAGTTGGGCAGGCGGACCGTGAGTTTGGAGCTTGCGCACTGTGAGAAGCGGAGGGGGCGAAACCCTCTCCCTGGAACTGCAATTCTGGCCGGCGAGCAGAGGGAGGGTAGCCAGGATCCCGGAAGCGCCGCTCCGCGCTGGGACTGGCTCCTTCGCAGCCATTTTCTGTCCAACCAAACAGCCGATTCGTGCAGGGAACCAACCAGGGCCGCACTGGAGGTTTGTGCCTGGCTTCGGCCAATGATCGCTAACCGATTCCTCCCTTTAGCTCGAATGAAATGTCCGGACCCGGCAGTATGTGCGCCGCCCGCCAAACAGTACGGAGAGACCGGAGAGGGCTTTTCCAAAGGCCTCTCGGACACCCGCCATTCCCGGGGCACCCCGCATTTAGCTACTCCTTTTGTTAGCGCGGCGAGTCCGGGCTGGTGGTTGGTTACCGTGTGCTCCTCCACAGTCTCCGCTGTCTCTTCTGCTGCTATAGACATTACCGGTGTTAGCGGGGTTTTCTTCCCGGGTTTCAGCCATGTCCGAGGAGGGTGTTATATCTGGCGCTTGTTCCTCTTAGTCGGTTTATGAGTTGAGGAGAGCCCGGGGACTGTGCGGCCTGGCTGTGGCTGTACTGTGTTTCCCCCCCCCCTGGCCTTGTATACAATAGCTGGCGGGGGCTGTCTAATGAAACGGGGGGGGGTATGCTCACTCGGTCGGGGCGTAGGTTTGGATTGGGGGGACCTGCTTTGTTACATACATGTGTTCACGCGGGGTGGGATTTGGTGCGGTGTGATCGCTGGAAATTTCCACTCCTGGGGATGACTTAAGACAGACGTGTATTGTATAACGGGTGGGTTACTCATACTGATCAGCTGTGTAAGGGTTAACAGCAGGGGCGCGCTTATGTGTGTGTGTGGGGGGGGGTATGTGCAGGATTGTGCCTGATCTCCATTCCTTTCGTGTCCTGCTGTGAAATAAATGTGTGTTATTGTGTTATAAAACGTTCTTTTTAGTGTGTTCTTTTACGTACTGCGCTGCGGATTATGTTGGTGCCTTAGTTTCTGATGGCAAGCCGGGGGCCCCGCTTTCACACACCCCAACCCCCCTAGGCCCTGGAGCTGAATTCCCAGCCATCTGCTGCCCTTTGTGTGTCAGGGAATGCCTCCCCGCATAGTAAAATTACTCTAATATATACACACTGGGCTGCGCAGTAATAGGGCTCGCTGGTCACGTGATCCATGTGTATACATTTTTATATTTGCCAAGAATAAACTTTCATTGCAGAATGGTTCGTGGCTTGGCGATAAATAATGCGCAGAGAAATCGTATTATTCGTGGCACCAGCTGTCCGGTTTTTATAATGATGTTAGCAGCTTTTTCTGGTGTTAAGAAATGTCACAGAGAGAGACAGAATAACTATACTGGGTTAGAGAGTCTTGGCTCTCTTCTCCAAAGCCTTAATCTCGACGAGCTTGTCGGCTGCGGCTGTTGCGTTCACATGCATTTACTGCCTGCTGGATGCCGTTTATTTGGAAAATATTTTCGTAGGAAGGATACGTTTTTAGATTTCTCATTTTAAAGAGGAAGAAATAAGTCTGGTCCTGTAGTAGTTCCTGACCACGGGTTCTACTTTACTTTCCATTTCTCTTTGCGTTCCCGTGGTGTTTATGTTCCCGAAAGGTACTATAGCAATCCCGGAGCCTTTCAATGAAAGCAGTCCTGCCCCACTATAAAAGCGCGCTTGTATAAAAATCACGCAAAAATCTCGACCCTGCCGTTTGTTTTTACCAGCGTAGAGCCTCAGTGTTCCTTGGAGCGCGGGGATGACGATGGTCTCTGGTTGATAACGTGGTGTGTGTTGGTGGATGTAGAATGTATCGGCGGTGACTGCTATGTCAGCTCATCGGTATTTCTGCTTGTGTTGACGCGTGGACACTGACTGCAGCTTTAACATCCTGCCCGGAGCACTAGGATTGTGGCGATCCCCGCACGTAAAGACAGCGTCATAAGGACCACTGCTCGCTACTGGCATCCTTTAAACAAAGCGCTTGTTAAACAGGGAGCAATATTCGGTGCACATGTCACTATTTCTTACGCTATTGCATGTATGACGGCATAATGCGCCTACCTGCTGTATGGGAAAACACTAATGCGCTGGCGTGCGTCTGATGTCTGAGACATATAGACTTATTCACAAAAGGAGAGTTGCCAATTCAACTCCCTCTGTGCGCTTATCATTATGAAGGGCCAAAAGTGTCAGGTTTCTCTAGCAAGAAGGGCCGAGCTGGCCAATGGGTGATTTAACTATACATTATACAGGGCCAACCAAGCTCTTCCTGGAGCAGAAGCTCACTGGGGATGGAGCTTCATAACATATAGTGAATTAAACAAGCCGAAATGCTTGTGAATGAACACAATCATAACAATATATCGATGCCGAGTTACTTAACCCTATATTCTCCCTTGAACCAGTGTTTGATTTAGCAGCTTTTACAATCTCGCCGGAAGAAATACAGTTAAGTTCACAAACGCAAAAACAAATTCTGCGCAAGGAAGCTGATGACATTTTCTGTTATGTATCTGCATGGACGGAGCTCCCTGGTATATTACTGTGAATAAGCAATATCCTGCATCGCTTAACAAGCGTTAACATGTGTAATATATTAATGATATGTATTTCCTTGTGTCGAAGCGGCAGTATTTGGCCAGTGCTCACCATAGGCGTCCACACACTGTCAATGTGAAATGTTTGTTTCCCGGCGTTGTGTGTGAAGAAGATGCTGTTCACCTTCATTAGAAACAATCCCTGGGACTCTTGAATGCTAAGTCCCTTCCAAAAATAATGCTATAATCATTTAAAATGTCCTAATCTTCATGTTTCGTGTGAAACATCATATGTTGGTGCCATAAGAATTCAAACAGTTTATGTGATTAAACCTTTAGATTTAAAAATAAAATGACAGATCTAGGGAGATCTATTTGCCTAAAAACATACCTTGGTGACCCATGCACTGTAGCCAAAGCTAAATGCATATTAAAATAACTAATTTTTTTTTTTAGAAGAAGCTACAGCTCCTGAGTTGGAGTACTGCTACCCCCCACCACACACACACCCTCTATGGCCCCATCTAGTGTTTTTTACACCACTAATTGGCTGTTTAAATTAGCCAATCGGTGGCAGCTAAGCACTCCCAGGACAGTTAATAGAAGTGCCTTCTCTCATTAGAAGACCCCCCCAGAACCCCTGCCAAGCCAGCATCGGAGCTTGGTGGTGAGTTTACCATGTGTACCCACGCCCAGGGGTAGATGGGTGGAAAGGGGCAAAAGCAGATGGAGAATGAAGTAGATTACCTTTACTCATTTGCGATGTATACTGCACCTAAGCTCAAAATGTACTGGTCTAGGATCCTGGTTGTATTATTTGTACCAAATACGCTTTATGAATATCCCGTTAAATTCCCTCATTAGATTAGCCTCTACCACGTCTGCTGTGAGGCTGTTCTATGATCGTTTTAGTTAATTCACACTTTTATGTTTAAATTCAGCCACCATTGGTGCAGCAACGTTCTTTCGACTACCGGTTCGCATAGTATTCTAGAAATGTCTTCAGAGAGAACAGTGTGGCCTCTCTCCCCAATAAAGTGCCTTGTGTAGAAAGTGAAGGGGTAGGTATTTCATTGCTCCTGCAAACAGTTGCCCCATATCTTTTCATTTTGTATTTCTAGATGGACGGGGACAACGCTACCACAGATCCTTCCCAGTTAGGCATCTCCGGGGACTACATTAGCGGCAGCCATTACGTAATACAACCCCATGATGGTAAGTGCGGCGCTAAACACAAAGTATGGAGTGACGCTTATTTTTAGACTGGCTGCCCGGTTAAAGCCAGGCTTGTAAATGCCCGCGATACTCTCCAATGTCACGATGTAACTCGGTATGTCGTCTCATTGTTTACAAACGGAAGAGCTTGTTAACAACATTTTGATTTTGAAATATAGTAGATAGATATACCACACTTCTGCTTAAATTTAAAGTGCCGATCCATGGCGTAGCCTGGGAATACCTATTTCGTATACCAATCTCGGCTCTTGAGTACTGCAATATCTGCACGCTTATTTATACCGTGTGATACCGATTTTAACTTTTCTGTGCAATTGTAATTGTGTTTCAGGGGACACAGAAGACAGTTTAAATGATCCAGATGAGACAAACGGGTCGAAGGAGAGTTTCAGAGAGCAAGATATTTACCTTCCCATCGCCAATGTGGCCAGGATAATGAAAAATGCCATACCGCAGACAGGAAAAGTAATGTCTAGCGATTGCACTTCTCTTAGCTTCCACACAGCTTCATTTTGCCCCTTCAGCCAATACTTCTGTCATAGGAGGAGGTGCGAAGATTTAGCCTGTCAGATTTGTGAAAGGAACCTAGACGTCAGCCAGAACCCGTTCACCAGTTATTCTAGCCATACGTCTGCATATCTGCACAAATTCCCCCAGCCCTGTATGTTTGTGTTTAAACGCTATATTCTGTGATAACGCAGTGAGAATAATGTAAAATACATCCAGCCGTTCCATTGGTAGTTGACCAGTGTTTACTGTGTAAGCGAGGAGCCTACAAGACGTCACTTTCATTATATGTCAGCATGTGACCTGCATGACATGCCTATGCAAATGTCTAGGTGGAATTTTGTTTAAACACGTTTTTGATGTTAGCCTTCCTAATCGGCTTGATTTACATATTTGTTACAGATCGCTAAAGATGCCAAGGAGTGTGTTCAGGAATGTGTAAGTGAATTTATAAGCTTTATAACATCCGAAGCTAGCGAGAGATGTCATCAAGAGAAGCGAAAGACTATCAACGGAGAAGACATTTTATTTGCCATGTCCACTTTAGGGTTTGATAGCTACGTGGAGCCGCTGAAGCTCTATCTCCAGAAATTCAGAGAGGTTGGTATTGCTCTCATCACTATTTTGCTGTTTCTTCTATCATTTCAAATTCTGTACATGATTCTTCAATTTTTTTGATGCTTCTTACTTGAGAAGGAACTTTTGCAGGTTAAGAATAAGTTTTATATGAGACTATAATTATGGTTTTCAAAGAAAAAGTAATTTTACTACAGGTGCTGTATTCAGGATAGCTTTATGCCCGTGCCATGCCAATCTGTTTTCTGTTTCTCTATTAAAGGCAATGAAAGGTGAGAAGGGGATCGGTGGTGCTGTTACAGCAGGAGATGGCCTTGGCGAGGAGCTCACAGAGGAAGCATTCAGTAAGTATATTTACAGCGGGGACATATACATGGTTCCATACGCTAAATTTCAGAGGAAAAACAACTAACTTGTGAATGCTTTGCACAATACAAAAAAAGTAGGAAATATCTAAGGTATCGCAACGAGTATAGAGGACAGCACAGGAATGTTAGAGAAGCACAAAAATGGGATTCAATAATGTACAAAGGAGGAGAAAAAACGATTTGTCTAAAACTAAGGGGTCAGAAGCATACATGTGATGTAGGGAAGTTTCATTTTCCCGAGTGGCTGGTAGATAAAGGGGAAGAGCCTCCCAGAAGAAGTGGTAAAGGGTAATATAGTGAGGTGATGTAAACATGGGTTTGATGCTTTTACTGTAGATGTAAAAGTGGGCAGACTAAAGAGGATGAACGTTTTGTTTCTCTGCTGTCATCTGCTGTTTGTGTGCTGGAATCCAAGGTCCACAATCAAATTATCAGCCTAGATTTATGGTCCTTTTCTGCATGATTCAGATACATTGGCTTAATCCACGCTGCTTTTTGTGTTTTATATTTACAGCCAGCCAATTACCAGCGGGATTAATAACTACAGATGGCCAACAGCAAAATGTTATGGTTTATACAACATCTTATCAACAGGTAAAAAGAATTCACTAGTTGTGGATTGGCAGAGCTGTGTATGTATAGTGTGTATATGTGTGTGTGTATATATAATGCCATGGCATTATTTTTCTTTCTGTATTGACTTAATTGTAATGCTGTATAAGGTCTGTCGGTTAATGTTGGCAAAATCCTGCAGGTTAACTTTGTTTACCTGCAGGTCTGGAGACTGCCGATGTCACTCGTAATATTTTTGGTGACTTTTCCTGCTCATTCTTTCTAGTTCCTCCACAGACTTTCCTTAGTCGGTGTCCAGACGAGTGATTAAGACAGAGCAATGCTATTGTTTACCACAAGGCAGTATAAGAAGTCAGGGTCTTTGTTTAGTAGATTGGTCTAAGATAATAGAGCTAGAACACTTACAAAAAGGCTATGCAGCTGCTGGAAAGAAATAATTATGCAAGAGCTGTAAAGAAAGTAAATCCAGTGTTATTTTTAACCTGACTTAACATCTCATCATCTCTTACATTTGTGATTTCTATCCACAGATATCTGGAGTTCAACAAATCCAGTTCTCCTGATCTAGAAGAGAATGTAATGTCTGCATCAAGAGTCAGGAAGAGAGCTTATACATATTTGATGGCAATATTTGATTGCAGTTGCGTGAATGTTTTTCTTCTACGTTCTATTTAATGTTTTTTTTGTTTTTGTTTTTGTATATTAAGTTGCTGTAACGTAGCTTCCTCTGGCGTGTCACAAGGGTGGAACCCCTCATTTTTCCCCATGTGTTTTTAAGAATTGGATTTTAAAAACCTTAGTTCTGTTTTTTGTACAAGAGTTATTCTTCTGACTCCTGTATGCATTGTAAATTAATTGTTTATTGCTGTCTGAAATTTGTAGACAGTTTCTTATTTTCATATTGAATCATGTACCTTCTTTTGTAAATCAAATAAAAAAGGACTTGAGTTGTGATGTTTTTTATTTCTTGTAATTAAAACCAAAAGTCGTGAAGGTGCTGTTCCAATTACGTTTTATTTCCTAAATACGTACTACTGCTGTATGTATCGTGAATTAACTTGTTCCTGTTTTAAAATGTACTGTTTTTTGTTGAAAATGTTTTGGCCTGGCTACTTCTCTCTCTGCATTGCTCTGGCTGACATCGCAGAAGGGGCATATATTCGAATGTCTTCTAGTTTCTGTGCGAGTTCAAGTCAGTGTAATGCGGGGCTGCACACCTCCAGTCGTCCAGTGCAGCAAGCCAGGAATTCTGTGTCCTTGCCAGATAACAAGTAGTCTTATGGATTTCTAGTTCAGATGGCTGCTCTCAAGCTTGGTTATGCACTAGCTTGTGGCCTGTTTAAGTCCATCTAGGACTGGAGTAATGCACCGTTGGTGTAAAGGAACACAGCTCCAATAAGGTTAATCGGTTTAATCTGCCCATCTCTGTGTTTATTAATTACACAACCCCTGTCCAACTCTACTCAAAAACTATTTTGTGTGGTTTGTTGAAATACATAGTAATGATAAATCCCAATAGATGCCAGGCCTGCGGCTGTCCTGCAGCAGAAGTGGGGGGACAGACAGCAGCCCCCGCGCCAAAGAAATTAACGTGCGTCATGCTCCCTTACAGATGGCTCCCTGCCTGCTTGTAACCAGGTAACGTAAATCTGCCAATGGCACACATTAACATCAATGCAGGCCTGGTTCCTGCTTCACACGTCTTCCTAGTGCTAGACAAAAAGAGATTTGCAGTTTCCTGTGCATGAGCATGAAACGGCAGGTGGGGTGGATACAGGCAGTCAGTGCTGTGACAGAATTCACAAAGGAGGGCAAGACTGTGTAGGCGACTGTGGCTATTCAATAAACTTTAACCCCTTAATGACAAAGCCCATGCATGTACGGGCTCAAAATGCATAGTTTTCAATGGGTTTAGGGACTGCCCATTGTCCTTAAGAGACAGGCCATTAAAAGAGTAAAATAAAATCATAGACGAGTGCTGCATCATGTAAAGAGAAAATATCACCAGGTACCTATGGTACGCTGAGTTTTTCTTTTCTTTATTGGAGGTTTTGGATATTTTGGTATGTTTAAGCCAATGGCAGTGAGAGTTAAGGTGTCTTCTGCAGTCTCCTCATTCTAAAACCTATTAACCCCTTAAGGAGAGTTCCACATTTCCGCTGGCCCCAACATCAGCACAAACACTGCGGCAGGAGCCTCATGGAATGGGTTTCCATGGCTGAGCAGCTGCAAGCTGACGCTTACAAGCCTCAAGCGTACAATGCCAAGCATTGGATCAAGTGGTGTAAAGCACGTCGCCACTGGACTCTGGAGCAGTGGAAATGTGTTCTGTGGAGTGATGACTCAGGCTTCTCTGATAGTCTAATGGACAAGTCTGGGTTTGGCGTGTGCCAACTGTAAAGTTTGATAGAGGAGGGATGGGGGTTGGGCTAGGCCCTTTCCTTCCAGTCAAGGGAAATCTTCAGCACACCAAGACTTTTTTTGACAATGCTATGCTTACAACTTTTGGGAAGGCCCTTTTCTATTCCAGCATGACCATGCCCCATTGCATGATGGGTGAGTTTGGTGTGGAAGAACTATTGACTGGCCCAGACAGAGCCCACAATTTAGATATGGAATTAAGCAGTTATTGCTTGTTACATATGCGCTCTGGGAGTCTACGTTTAAGACTGATCATTGAACTGAGTCCAATAATTTGAAGTAATCGTTTTCTGTATGGCTTTATCAGTCTCTCAAATCATTGTGGAGGGATTTTGGCCCACTCTGCTTTAGTTCCTTGGGGTTTGCAGGCATTTGTGAACGCACAGCTCTCTTAAGGTCCGCCACAGCATTTCAATCGGCTCTGGCCATTGCAACACCTTGATTCTTTTCTTTTTCAGCCATTCTGTTGTAGATTTGTTGGTGTGTTGAGATCTTTGTCCTGATGAATGACCCAATTTCAGAAAAGCTTTAGCTGTTGGGATAGACATTTGACTCTAGAATACTTTTGTATACAAAGGAGTTCATGATCGACTCAATGGCTGCAAGGTTCCAAGCTCCTGTGGCTTCAAAACAAGCCCAAATCATCAGCCCTCCCCCACTATGCTTGACAGTTGGTATGAGATGTTTGTGCCGATATGTGTGTTTATGGCCAGACATCTCCACTTTGGTCTATTCTTTCCAAAGGAGATTATTCCAGGAGTGGGCAAACAATTGCTTCTCTAAGATCATTGTTGATGTCTTTCCTTCTTAGCATTGCATTAACACACACCAGAGTCCTTCAGCCCAGCGAGCTGCTAAACTTCGGCTTTTATAGTGGTATTCACAGTTGCAGATGATCTAATAATCAAGGGCAAGATGTATCTTAATTCCTATGGAAGCAGTAAGGGTGTACTTAGTTTTTCCACACATGGCTTCCCCATTTTGGCTTTAATTTAAATCATGGTGTAATATGTTATTGTACATCTGAGGTTATATTTGCCTCATTTTTAGACCTGCTTAGGAACAGATGATTGTTATTCTGTCAAGATATGTAAAACCATAGAATTCAAAGTGGGTGTACTTTCTTTTTCACGTGATTATATGTAACCACCTCAGTATGTAGTCGGCAAAATAAGTCTTATTATCAGAAAATATTTTAATAATCTTGTATGCTGTATCAATGGAGGTTTATATAACAATCAGTGGCATATGCTCTCCTGTACTCTCTCTACAACTTAGAAAATATACCCCTGAACCTTGCTGGCTCTCTCATTAAACCTAAACCTATTCCCCATACAAAGGAATACCTGGATAATATGCCAACTATTAATTATTTTAACTTGTTGGCAACATGTGAGTAAATATGTTTCATTTCTTTTCATCTCTACCCTTTTTATGTACTCAGCCACAGATCGTTACATAGTAGAGCATATCTGATATATAATACCCTGCAGGACGCCATTAAAACCAATACAATGAGTCTCACTGTATCTCATGCAAGTCACTGGGCTTTAGCTTAACCAATACAAATGTATCTATTACTAATGTGTTTTTTTTTTTAAAAATAAAGAGCTCAACAATGGTTTTAGCTTTGGCATAAATGCTTGTACAAATAGTACTGTTTTTTAAATAAAATATCAATCACATTTAATATGTCAAAGGTATTACAAAACATGTGCAAAATGTATCTGAAAGCAATTAAAATAGTCACCTGGAACACAGTTAATGCATTATTGTCACAACATTGCAAATAAAAGAACTAAGACAAAATAATGCAATTTGGTCATATAGACAATGTTTTACAGACTGTAAATCACATACCACAATATACAATATTTTAGAGATATGCTGCCGATATATTCTAGGAAAAAACCCATTTTGTTTTTTTTTTATTTAAAAAAAAAGGCATGGATCTTCAAAAGTGCCTTAAAACCACAAGAGAGCTTTTGTTCTCTGAAAGCAAAACCTGTCAAAGTATGTTACTTAATTCTATAACTTTATTCAAAATGGCTATTGACAATGAAATGTTTACCATTGTTGTGAATAGCGGCTGTGTGTGTTTGGAAGAATTGTACACCTCCACTAATCAATACTAAGAGACTTAAATGCAGCCGTGTGAAGGGAATATGTAAGAAGCAAATAATATTATGAATCTTGTTAAAGGGGAACTCACCATACCTTTATATCATTTTGTTATTATGGTTATAAGGAATATACATAATATTTGTCACAAAAAGCAGATGAAATAGAAAGTTATATATATATATATTAGTGTCTGTATTTGTGACAGTAATCCGTCATCACCCTTGGTGCGTCTGGCGTCAGCTCAGGCTAGTGCTGCACCTTAGTGTTCGAAGTCCGGCTAGGAAAGGTGACACAAAAACTAAAAAACACAGATGCAAAATCTCATGGAAGTTTTTTCGTTCTTCTGTTTCAAGTAACTAAAACCCACTTAGCACAACAATGCTGACAGTATAATGACAGAGGGGGGACAAAAAGTGGGAGATCCTCGTTAATAAGCTGCAAGACACAGGGCTAGACAAATCAATTTTGTCCTATTTTATATTTATTTCCACACATACATCTGCTTCTCCTAACAATCTCTGCCTTTGTCCTGAATACTATTGATTTGTCCCGCTCTGGTGTAAGATAATCCGCCTGGGCAGTATATACAATTGACATATAAATTGTAATTTCATACATGCAAAGAGCTTATGTTTTTTAAAAAAAACAATACACAAGTTTTTTTAAATAAATTTACAATTAAGAGGTGGACCATCAAATAGATTTTGGCAAAAATGCTCATTCTTCTGGCACATAAAATGCTACAACAAAAAAACATTTCGACACTAAAATACTTCTTTTCTTTACATATTTGACATACGGTCCTCTGTATAGGTCAGTCTCCCAGTTATAACGCAGAAGCATGGTATCTGGTTTGTAAGGTGCTGCATCATAAACTCTGCATGCATGAAGTCATTTACATTGATAGTAGTACAAAGCAAGCGTGAACAAAAAAGTAAAAGGGGTATAATCACTGCACAAACGATTAAGGCTAGTGTAAACACCAGAAGGGTACGGCTAACAAACACTTTACCATGATTTTGATATATAAAATAGGAAAGATTAGACAGCACCGCACATAGTCATAGAGGCACAACAAAGCTTTTTGCCTTCCTTGCACAAGATGAGCTTAGTCAAACTCTTTCGTCCTGCCAAGAAGAGGCCAAAATGCATTCTTACGCAGAAGCTACAACATCAAGATGATCTAAAAAATAAGTTATTATTGCTGGAGCACTGGCGGTAGAGAACACACTTCATGCAGAAACATGGATATTTCCATCTAACGAATTAAGTAGCTGGTATCCAAATCTGTCACCAACACCAGTAATCCTGCTAGAGGCGTAGGACTTCCCAAACTTGGCACTTTGATGGGAATCCTAAATTTCGCCTGTTGCCTGCACTCCGGAATTTGAAATCTCTGGATGCTAACTTCTATAGCTATGGATCAATAGACGTTCTGCACAGCACATTTTGCATAAATGCTGCAAATATTAACAATGCATAACACATGAAAATTGTCTTTTAGTAGCCAAAAAAACAACACCTCTTGGCAATGCACCCAGTGCTCTGGTGCAAAATGAATAATAAAAATAAACCATTTCCTGTGCATATACACTGCCTTGAATATTCCAATAATGACTCATTTTAACTGCAATAAAGCAAGCAGCTGCTTCAAAACCGGCGATTGAGTTACCAGAGCAGTCACTAAGATGACGCAGACATAAAAAGCCGGTCCAGTTAAGGAGAAATATCAGATCTATCAAAAGCATTTTACCCCTACAATATTGTGAATCAACGCGTAGCACTATTGAAACAAATGTCAATATTGAACAGTAGCAAACTATGCAGCCATTTGTTTCCCCAACAAACGTTGTCAACGGCTCACTAGAACATGTGTCTGTGTATATGTACATCTAACAATTATTGTACCTTTTAAGTGACACTTGTCAGTTTAGCACACTTACCCAATGTAACGTCTTGTACATGCTTGGTAATAATTACTAGTCATTGCCAGCAGAGGGTCCTCTTTCATATGGTAACTCTCCCTTATATCAATTTATTGCATAACATTGCTATTTTCCTATTTAAAAAAACATGGAATGCCAAATATCAATTCTATCATTTTGAAGCACACATCTATAAATATAAGCCACCAAGCAGAAGCAGATTGTTCTACAAAGGCGGCATTCGAGCTTTTAAATATATTTAAATCTTCTGAACAAATTGCTGCAAAAATAGCTCCTTGAAGATTCCCATATCTCTTTTTAAAAAGGCAGATATTATTCAGTATTAAAATAATTTGCACTAAATGCTTCCTATATATATATATAAGAATTTATGGAAAAATAGATAGCATATTCCCAATATTAACTCCTAAATGAAAAACACCCAAGAGATACCAGGAAGACAAATCTATTAGTCAGACTAATGTGATTCTATGAAGATTATACTCCATTCCTTGGGCTCCCCGTTAACAAGGTTTTGGATCTTGGAAGCCAAAGGGAAGCAATTACCGGTATGTGATATCACATAGTGCTATGCAGCCACCAAATAGCAGCTTTAACATAATTAATGTTTGATACCCTAATCAACATCACACTAGGTTTCTTTGATTTTACATGTAGCTCCATCATAGAGTTAGAGACAAAGACTGCCAGTTGCCATTGAGAATCTGAGCATCATGAGGATGGAGTGCTGGCTTTTACTTTAGCAATATTGTCTGAACAGAGGCTACACTACATCAGCCTTAAAAAGGTCAAAGAAGACACCTGTGATTCATGGAAAGGTGCAGAATTATGGAACACAATGGTTTTTTTTCTCTTCAAAGCAGACTTATATAAGGCCAATCACCACCTACTGACATGATTTGTGAGCCCTGTTGCCTTCCAATTGCATCTTACACACTCTATGCAAGCAAAAATACTTTATGGGTAGCCCTGCTCTGCAGACTGGGTGCTGCTACCATATAAAAAGATTAAGCTACTGCTTAGGGCCCCTGTATAACCAAGAGACGCCACTGTCTGTGGTTCCTGACTTTTACAGCCCAGACCATGGGTAACACACCTTTGTCTTATTCATACAGTAGTTTGCCATCATTAGTGTATTAGTGCAGCTAAGGCCAACCAGTTATTAGCAGAGATACACGGAACTAACCCAAAATTAAGTTAACCTCCAATAATGCCATGCAAGCGTTCTAAAAAGACAAACGCATTAATTGTGCTTTTTTTTTTTTTTTTTTTTACCAAGAGGAGGCATGGTTGCTACCAAAATAACATTTCAGGCCTCAGGTCACGATCAGGATACATATTATTACACGTATGTAGACAGGGATTGTACAAAGCAACAAAACTAAAAGCTTTCAGCATAAAGGGGGATTTAGGTCAAAACTACTACACTTACTGAATGCCAAACATTTGGATTTTCATATGAATCACTTTTTAACCTTTGCAATGATTAAAAAAAAAAAATAAATAATAATATATATATATATATATATATATATATTACGGTCCCCCCAATATTAAATAAGCATGCAGAATAACACTCAGTCACACAATACATAAGCAATATGGCTAGGTAAAAGTAGCAGCCCTACAATCACTCCACAAGGTATTTATGTGACATTATCACAATACAGCTAGAGAAGCAAATGCCTGCAAATAACGCTTCTTACGAGTAAAGCAACCGAGTGCCATTATATTGCACATTCATGACAAAAGGTGGTGCATGTTTCAATGCATTTTGCCAAGTTTCTGTAAACTGCTTGTGCCCAGACAATTACAGAAGACACCCCCCTTCCTGCTGCCTCTATTGCATATTGACTTAAAAGGAATAGTTTCGCTATGATTCTAAAAACAAAAAAAAAAGTCATTTTAAAACCTCTACACTTTAGAAAAAAAATCTCTTCTACAAAAGTACACATTGAAAATATTTAATTTACTTTCTATCATAATTTACCCCTGTAATCATATCATGAATGACTGGCACAAGACCCTAATACTAGGAAGTGCAGCGTGCCTTGTGTATTGCACTAGTTTCACATTCCTCCTGTCCCTTTGCACCATTTTATTGCTTAATAACAGATACCCACAAGTATAGGAAAGTGGTAAAAAAATATGGAAGCAAAAGTCCGTTTCTCCTAAACAGAAACTGAACCATGTAATCCCACCTGAGTACATTTAACTAACACTTGTCAACAAAAAAATGTATATACTTATATACCTATACAATAAGACATATAAGAAGCATAATGTAAAAAATAAAATAATTTTTTTTAAGATTTACAAAATATTACAAAAAACAAAAAGTGAAACATATAGCTCTATTGCCAAAGGGGGCAAAATTTAAAATAGACATATTCTTTGCAGTTGTGACGTTAAACATCCACGCGACTTTGCTTTTGGATCCAGTTAGGGATTCTCCATTTTCAACCTCATGTTTTCTCTGCTGCAAAACATGACAAGAAAATATATCTACGGTTCACAAATTTATATTAAAGAAATAGTTACTATACATCAAGTGACAGCAAGCTTATTGTTGTTAAATGTATTGTTCCACTGATTCTTCTGTCTACTTAATCATTATCACTGCACTTTATTTTGTCCCCAATTTTCCCTAATGTGTAAAGAAACCCCTTTTTTATATCTTTTACGCTAAATAAATGTTGCTTGTGTATATTATTCAATGTTAGTTCACATGCATCTGTATGCACATCTTAATTAGTAATATATAATAGTTAGATGTATTAGCATTTACTCAACAATTCCAAGGAAAACATTGTACCCAGGTGTGGTCTTTAATAGTTCATATAAATTCCAATAAATGCCCCTACCTTTTTGCATCTGTTAACCACCAATAGGATTAACCTCTTAAGAGTAATGTTCACTTCACTAACACTAAACCAGCTAATGACAATGAAAGTTGTCATTATATGGTTCGAGTTCTCTATTTGCCCATGAAATGATCCCTGGAGGTAAAGTGTTCGTTAGCATGGCTAGTTCGTCAATTGGTTGCACGGAAACATCTTGCTTAGCCCCCGGTTACATCCACCGTGCTGTGCTTCCAGGAAGGTTTAACAAATCACTCTTGGTTCCAGAACTGGTTCTTGAAATGTGATGAGACTGTCAGGCAGCCTCGAATGCTCCTGGCCATGCTACGGTTAAAACTGACCCACAACCACTGCTGAGATGGACTACATCTATAGTGACCATGACAGACTGCCACCTTTGTGAAAGCTTTCATGTCCAAATATTGTTAGGGATGCACTTCTTTTGCCCCGTATTTTAGAAGCCTACTGTTTATGATCTGATTGCTTCTGCTGCTTGTGAATGTGATCTCAGTGAATATATTGGCCGGCCTCATTAAGGCTGTGTATGCGATATTAATAAAACACTCATTGCGTATGAGGAATTACCTTTGTGATGTTGTCACACTTTGTTTCTCTGTATTCTTCGTTTCTTTTTTATTTTTGGAGGAATCTAAAATTTTAAGTAACATGACATTACATATTATTTACAATACCAAATTTGCCTAAGATTTTACGGGAAAATGCATATGTTCTGGATTGAAGCTGTCCAGTCTTTTAGGGTTTGGGCCTTATAAATTTGAGTCTTGTAACATTCTGCAGAACATCTACATTTTTCAGAAATATCTACCCCTAAGGGTCTATAGCTACAGTATAATTAAAAATGGTGGACAAACTGTACCAGTTTGGGAGACTCTTCTGTAAAGAGCCAATGTCTGGACTCCTATGCACAATTAAAATGTATAGCTGCATGATTTTTATCTGGTGTCCAACATTTTCCCTCCTAGGTGAAACACTGCTACAGCAGCCAGGTTAGAGACAACAAGCACACAGAAATTAAAATTAACTCAGCTTTGGGTAGTGTGTTGCATACCTTGAAGCCATCTAACTTGTGTAGCTGGCCCATAACCTTTTTCATTCTTTGCGGAAATCCTAAACACGACGGCAGGCCTGGAGGTGCAGTCGACATGGGCATTTGCCAGCTGGGCGGCCGTCACAGTGCAGGCTGTCTGGAGGCCGCAGTAGATTTTCATGAACACAAGCTGATTCAGGGCCTCTGGAAGCTGTGTGGTGCGTATGGCTAAGTAGGCAGAGTATTCTAAAATATTGCCAGTGGGTGAGGAAGGCGTCTCCCAGGAAAGGTGGATACAATCTGCTGTCTGGAGAAATGAAGGGTAGTGATATGGATCAGTCACTAGCAAGACTAAATTAAACTTTCAATAATTTCAAACCATACTTGACTCGAAAACCTGCACGTTGGAGAGACATGTCCTTCCACATATGCACGGGCAGCATTCTTAAGTATATTGTGAATCATAAAGGAAGGAAGAAAATGGGACTTACATCTAATTGTTTATGGGGTCCATGCAAAGTAAGCTACAATTAGAAGTAGTTAGGAACAAGTGGCATTATACAATGCAAATAACTTTATTTCAGTAATAGTAATCTTCCAAATCAGTAGAACTTTTCCAGGCAAGAAGCTCTGTTTCCTCTATAAATTGGACTTGTCTCCTACTGTTGTATATTTAGCTTGTTCCAAAATAACCTTACCTTTGTTACTTTTACAGACGAAGGTGCTCCAGGAAAGCCAGGAATGCATGTCTTAAACTCACTGATTTTACTGAAAGGCCCTATTCCAAGGCCATTAATTGCTGCTACTCTGAATCTATAGGCACTTCCGGGCAATAAATCATGCTTTTTCAATAACGTAACATCAGAGATATCTTGGTCGCAGTCCTATAAATGCATCAGGAAACGTATATAAATATTACAGTCTGCAAAAAGTATGTACTATATACTACCTTCATATGCATTAAATATTCAGAAATGATTAAACATCCAAATGTACACATGAGAAATAAGCATAGGAGAAAATATGTGCTATCAGTAGGAAATCAAACCTATGGCTGTACAAAGCATTCTAATTTAGAACTTGTACGTATAAAAAGTCTGAAAAGTAGTCCTCGTCCCATAGCAGCCAGTGCACTATTCCACATGTTCCTATGATGAGGTAACCCTTTACAAACCGGTCAGTAGCCCCAGGAGGTACTCTACTTATCTTCACTGAGAATGTGGACATCTTCCATCCCTAAGTATATTTCTTCCTAACAATACAAAAACCCACACGCAATGCATTTATATGTTCAGGTAGGTATAAAGAGCCCATGAATGTATACCTTATTAGATGTGGCCTGTTTGCCCTCAGAAAGCAAGAAGAAATGAGTCACCGCCGCAGTGTTTGTCTGAAAAATCCCAACATCGCACCACAGTTTGTTCCCATTTTTAGCCGTAGCTTTTAGGTGACTAGTCTGCGAGGAAAAAGAAAACGTTTTGTGCCTCGTGTTAGCAGACTCGTACAGGTCATCATAACAGCTGCAACACATTCTAAGCCAATGTCACTAGATGATGAAAGCTCTTGGGTTTGCGTAAGATCAAATGAGCAGGGCCTTCTCCTGCCTCGGCGCCATTATGTCTCAGTCATAAAGAAAATCCAGTAAAACAATCCCAGAAGCAGGCAAAGTTTCTTAATGTTACATAGCTTCAATGACAAAGAGCAGGTGGCTATGCTATATATTGCGCCACAGAACATGCTGATGATCCATAAATAAATGTAATATAGGGTTTATGCATTAAATATCCATGTGTAGATTTTATTGTTCACGGTATGTGTTTATTAGTAACCCGTTTGCTGCATTTTAGGGTGTAAGCGTGTAACTTGAGTGTTGTGGGAGTTTGTTCACCGGATCCCGACTAGTAAACAAACGGTGCAAGTTATGGTAATTAGGTAAGTCCTTAGCTAGCTGTCAGAACTGAGTCACTCATAGGAGAGCAGCAGGAATTTTCAATGTTATAATATCGATTGACTTACTGTGGAAAGTGGAAGCGGAGGCTTTGACGGAGGTGTGCATTTTTCTAGAAAGGTAAAAACAAACGTATAATTAAAAAAAGAAAATATGAGTTCTAGCAAACTTGGTTGAAAAGCTACTATAGAAAAAATAAGCAGTTTAATATACCAGACAGACACAACAAAAAAACAAACAAACAATAAATGTGTACTAGACTCCAGAGGCATATGTAAACCACACACATAAGCTTTGCTCAAAGGGCCATAAAGTTTTAGGACCAAGTTTGGGATTAAGTTCAGGAAAAGAGTGATGTACATGGACTTTCCCGGAATTCTGATAATTTCTAAGGACTCTTTTAAAGCTACATAACTTTGCTTCTTGTGCATGTGGATAAACCTGGCAGAACAGTCATATGATAGGTCCTAGATTAAACTTCTCATAATTTATTGAAATATAATGTAAACTTGGACTCTGATATGACAGCAGAGCCTAGACCTCTGACATACATTGAAAAACCTTTGCACTACTTCCACGACCCCAAAATTGGCATGGATAGCTGTAGAAATTCAGTAAATGCAGTAAATGTGTTTACATGAAAAATGCATTAGTATTGCACTATACATTTATTTTCAACATACTCAAAAATCTATAGGTCACATCCAGCCTATAAAACATTGTAGTACAAACAAACGGCTCAAAATACAGTATGTGAAACGTATTTCAAACCTTCGTATTTTGTACTGCATGTTGTTATTGAGGTGCCATCTTTAATAAGATTGGTCTGCTGGGTTACCATAGTGTGTGCACTGGAGACAATGCCGGAAGCAGAAACGGCAGGAGTTACATTTCCTATATCCATGTCATCCACATCATTCAAATTTGATGATGTATGAGGACCTATGGTACAAAGTAAATAACAGCCCATTACATTCCTTTCTCTACTCTTAAGATATTAAATAGCAACTAAAGGGCATTCTTCCTTAAATAAATGCATCATCACATTTACCACATCTAATTATTTTTTTGTATTTCTGCATTTTTTACAATGTTAATTAAAAGATAGCAGTAAAGAGTGTACAAGTTACATGCAGTTGGGTACACAGAGATGCCTGCTTGTAATTTGTATATTTCCTGTGTTTAGCAATTAAACTATTTGCCAGCACACATTCTCCAATGGTTGCATATTATATGTCTTCACCAAGCCCTTCTTTTAACTCACTGTTAAATTGCCAATTTATTTCAACCTAGAAATCAAACAGTGCAATATTAGTCATTATTTCTGTGTGGTGCTTCATACATTTGCTTTGAATTGCCGTCTCCCTTACCCATGAGTTTAGTCTCTGGTGAAGTTTGGGATTTGCCAAGTATCTCCACTGTTGCCCCTGAGAGAGCATGATTCTCTGACACCGTAATCTTCGTATCTACTTCTTGATCTGTTGGGTTCTCCACCTGGCAAACCAGAACTAATTAGAAAAGTAATTACTGCATCCCCTAGAAAAAAAATCTTTCATTACCTATAGCATAAGTGTAACACAGAATTTTAAGGCAGATAAGGTCCATTCGGCCCATCTAGTCTGCCCATTTTTCCTGATTTAAAGACTCAGACCTTAATTATTCAGTAGTCTTGTCTTAGATTCAGGATAGATGTATGCTGTTGATATTTATATTATAAAAATGGATTGAGGGAGGACAAGTTTATTGGAGGAAGAACCATAATTACATGGATCACAGAAACATAGCACATGTCTGGTAATGGGACAGCTGATCCCACTGGAGAGGTTCAAACTGATTTAAGGTAGTTTTCTTTAACAAAGAGATACGCTTATGTAACTAAACATTTAAAAATGTCCATGTAATCAAGTACCACTGCACAAAACAAGGTACTTTCAAATTAAACTTCACACTCAGCTATCCAAGCAAACACAGATCACATTCCAAAAACGTTCCTGGTCTCATTGCTCAAACAAGGTTCTCATCACCTTGATTGTGGCTGTTAACTCTGTACTCATCTATATTGATTTAAGATTGTAACCCAAAAAACAGTACATTGCCTCTAGGCTAATACCTTCTGTGACCCAAATATGTATGTGTATATAATATATTTCTAACGAGAATAAATTCTTACTTGATTTGCTTGACTACTGTTGCTCTTTAGATCAGAATGATCCACTCCGAAACCAGGAGAGTCACGACTGTCATTGTCTGATCCACAGATAACAAAAATCACAAGTTACTCTAGCACAATGGTTATTGCAGCATTTGATTAGTTTTCAATCTCATTTTTATATTACCTTATGCTTCCATATTTGCATTAAAATTACAAGTTAAAAACATTTCTGAACATATAATGACTGCATAGATTCATTTGTAATGTTTTAATAACACTGAGGGATGAATCTGTATCAACGTAAAGAAACATTTTTAAAAGCTCTGGTTTTCTCTCCTTTTATAATCCATGCAAAGTAAAGCTTACTCTGAAGCACATGAAGGGGGGAGGTATGAACAACAGGAGCAATGTTGCCTTGAGAGTTCAGTGCTGAAATTTCACTGATAGGAGCAGGTGTTCCTGGATTTGATAAAGATGAAGACTCTGGATTTAACTGCAGTAGATAACCTTCAACAGTCGGGATTTCATTCCATTTCAGATGAAATGAGTTGGTGGTGGCACGGATCAGCTGGACTTGGGAAGGCGCTGGCGGCTTTTCTGATAAAATAAGTCCAAATAAGTTGTTTGGTTTTTTTATACACCTCAGTGCTCAAAATGGAGTAATATGTAGATTTAAGTAATTTTCTAATATAGTAGAATAAAGAAAAGGCATCAAAGCCGCTTTAGATTCAGTTCTACTATACAGTTAGCTGAGTGAAAGTAACCCTAGACATTTTTTGGAAAGGTGTGAGCCAGCCATACAAAGGAAACATGCAATCTGGACTGTGTATCCACACACATTACCCTGACCAGTTTACCTTATGAAATATTGTTACATGCCCAAACATCTAAAGTCAGAAAAATAATATATTGTTTAATGGCAGAATATAGTTGTTTTTGCTTGTATCATTTTACGATCTTCAATTTCTACATGTAAATAATCACTGTGTCATCCTCAACCTTAGTAAATGACACATCAGTGCCGATTGAGATAATAATTGCTCAAAGAAACTTATTTTTCAGATTACTTGATTTACTGAAGGCTTGTAACTTGGATATTTAGTAAGGTCAAGCTGTTGACGCTGAAACTCTGTTAAACTCTATGAGGCAGACTGTGACAGAGCTTAGAAGCCATGGTTTGGTGACAGAAGCTTATATCAGTTTTTGTATAGGGTGCATGTCACCAGCAATAATTCTTAAAACAGAAAGATTGTAATGCAACTGTCAAGGACCAGTCAGAGTAACATATTATTCCTTTACAATAAATAGTGAATATTAATGCTAAGAAAAAGTATATATTGGAAAAGTAACACACACATATATATATATATATATATATATATATATATATATATATATATATATATATAACATATCAGCAAACATACCCAGGTCAATATACCACAGGTCTTTACAGCAAACTTGATAATTCCATGCTTTCCTGTAGCCATCTCTCCCACTCCAGATATACAGGCGTTTCCCAATTGTCACAGCACAGTGGCCTGCTCTTGGCCTTGGCCAATTCTTCTTGTCTTCTAGACAGTCTGACATTAAAATTGTCCACTCCCTGGTGTCTGTTGGATAAATATTAAAATGTCAAAGTTATGTGGAAACCTATATGCTAATTTCAATAGAACATATAAAGTAATTTAAAAAGTTTCAGTAATGTGCTTACAAATAGGAAATAAACAAAGAGGTGCTTTGATGTGGAAGAATGACAAAGCAAAGCTCTGTTTACATTTATTAAAACCATTTAAGCCCCAAGTATAAACCTGACACCTAGATTGTTCCATATGTATGGCAGATATACTTAGGAACGTTAAACCTATACCCAGGGACCTAGAACCATAAAAAATTTGATCCTGTTCCCAGTTCATTTACAGCTGAATTTATAGTAATAAGAGCGCCCAAAAAAGAATATCACAAACCCAGATCCAGGTATGAGAAGGAGTTTGTGCACTTCCATTGGCTATCTTGAAGAGACGTATCATCTTGTGGATTGTGTGGAATCCAGCCACCAAAAACATACATCCTATAAGATAACCAGTAACATAATATACGGTAAATATTTGCTTACAAGCCTTTCTAATCTTAATTTCTTTTTTAATATTTTATTATTGCTTTACTGCTTCCACTAACAAATGAACATATATTTATCTTTACATTCACTGAAAAGGACCCCTTCATTTAAAGCTACCAATCTTAAACTTGGGCAGAGCTAAATGTATGCTAAAAGAGAGCCCCCATTTTTAATTTCCAACATCAGATTAAAAATGGATTTTCAAAAAGATTTTTTTTTTTTATAAAAAAAAAGTTTATTTCTGCAAAATATAATGTGTTCAGGCAACTGCATATCTGTCATCCATATGTGTTTTAGCTCTGCTACCTTAGCCCAATCTACTAGACAGAAACTTGACTACTTATACTATCTGTGGTAAACAATACAATGGTCGATTACCCAGATGAACACGCCAACTAATGAAAATCTATGGAAGAACAGACTTCATTAGCATTGCCGTAAACAATCATTTCAGTGCAGTGTTTCAGGAGGAAAAGTCATCCAAAATATTACATGACTGACAACAATGACATCCTCCAGGTCTGCAGATAAATGTCATTTATGATGTAGAAGTTCATATTAGTCTACATTGCTGTGTACAGCACTGTATCTTCTGCAGAAGGAGACATTTTTTTTCCTGGGACCTCACCTTAAATACAAAAACCCTACCTGTTTCCTATAATATTTGCTGTGTGAAGGCTTCTGGGCAAAGGCACTGGACCCTTTGTTTCTGGACTCATCCATGTCATTGTTTCTAGAAATAAATGGACATATATCAAAATGATGAAAAAACACTAAATAAATATATGAAAATTAACACAGCTAATAAAGAGCTGTAAGAAATCGAAATACCAAAATATAGCTTAATCTTGTATTAAACCTTTTCAAGATTCAGTCTACTCAAACAGTGTAGATGCACCAAATCCAACAAAAACTGCAGCGTGCCTGAACAATGAATTTCAAAGCAGCCAGAAAATATATAATCGTAGAAAATATGTTCCAAGTGGGAAAATAAAACACAGGCTGAAGTTCCTTATTAAAAGTCACAGGAAATTATTTTATGATGAAAAGAAGAACTCACCAATGTCAAGCTCCCAAAGATCGCAAAGCCTACACCCAGACATCCCACCAAAAATGTAAAGCTTTGACTTCCCAATATCTTTTCTGTTGTATACAACTGCAGAATGAGACTCCCTTGGAGACGGAGGGGTGCCCTTCACAAATGGGACATTCCAGCCAACAACTCCAGTTCCTGGTCGTAACTCAAGCTCATAAAAATCATTTAGATACCTGCCATATTAAACATAATGTATATCAGAAACAAGCAATGCTATTGGTGAAATAAACAAAACAAGGTATTTAAGTTAGCTAACCTTGTCTTTAAAATACCACCAAAGTCTTATGTACTGTATACCCATGTCCTTATGGCATAACTGTCTGCTTCTACAAAATTCTGTATATGTGTATTGTTATAGTATGGGAATCTGCTACTAAAGCTACTAAATGTATATTGCACTTTAGTGTAGTTAACAGATTAAAAAAAACCAATAACACATTTTTAATGATATAATGTTAGATACCTCCTCATTTACCCAATATATTAAATGTACTATGATCTAACACACATTTCAAATATCACACATAAAACAAATACCAGATGTTTGATGTTATACCTGGGAATATTATTGTTGGTGTCTTCACTTTCATTGGCCAGTCCACCAAATAAATAACATTTATTGCCGTGGAGAGAAAAGCTGTGGCCAAGCCGAGGACACGGTGGGGATCCATTGGATGGTGCCTGAGGCTTCAGTTTCTTCCATAACCAGCGGCTTGCCTGGATAGAGAAGTCATACCCGTCTTAGCACATTTTAACACTTTTTAATATAAATTGCCATATAGGCTCAGCATCAACAATGTGCATCTAAAAACCCCTGTACATTCTCTAAACACCTAAGCAGTGAATCTTCTACTAAATATCATCTAATAAGTTAGCAGTCTGTGTGTCCATGATAGTTCCCAGAAACACCAATTTTATGTTAGACTGAAACAAAATTGAGCAGTAACAGCTCAGCAACTACACAAAGACTGTAGGAAGTGCAGCCTAGCAGAGCTCATACTGACCAACGCTTTCCACTTAGTAAGAGTTCATAACCTCATAGATAACACCAAACACACACGCTTACCCTACCAAACTTACCCATAGTCACAATCTCACTGTTTATTGAACACAGAATGGATGTGGCTGTCAGGAGATCTGGGACAGTAGCAGCCAGTGGCTATGATTTATATGGATTTCACCCAGTGGTTATCGGTTTGTGGACCAAGGATATGATGTACTTCTAGTAAATTGAAGATTAAGCTATGCTGGTTTGTCTATATAATATATTATAAACTGTTTTGGCATTATTTCAATCCGAGACGCAAAGTACTGCATGGTTAGTAGAATCTATAAAGTATACAGTTTGCATACATTAAGTTACCAATACAAATATGAAAAACAAAATGTATCAACTTCACGGTGCACTCTACCTGTAACTCATACAGCTCATTGCTGTACCTGCCATATTCTACCATTCCTCCAAAGACCAAGATCCTCGTCCCGTCACACACAAATCCATGAGCAGCACAACCCGGGGGGATATCTCCTCTTACAGCCGGGAGAAACCACTGGTTTGTTACTGTAAGAGAAGACATTTTCATTCATGAATACATTAGAACATTAGAATTAGAATACACTCGACATTAGAATAACATTCCTCGAATTGTAAGGGCACATGTACTAAAGGCAGTAACATGTCCCATCTATTATACCATTATTTCACTGAATTGTGGTTTTCACAATATATTTTTTTTGTTTTATATAATTTGTAAAGCAACAGAAAATAGAAAAAAAGGAACATCTATCCGTATGGGACCAATGGTCAGTGGCAGACTGGGCATTTACCCTGCGTGTCAGATGACCAGTCTGGGACTCAATAACCATGATTGTTCTGTACTGTTAGGAACCAGGCCCATTGTCTCGTGGAATCTGCATGCCCTTACCTGTAACTCGCAAAATGTAAAGTCAAAACTTAAGCTGCCTCGCAAATGACTCAGAAATTAGTGCTTCTGCAAGCTGGTTTTTAAACGCAACCTCAGGTGAACCCTGTGAATCGGGTATACCCTTAACTCGATTTCTTAGTGAATAAACCCAATAGTGTTGCTTGATTACAAGATTGTTTGTTTTGTAATTGAGTATATTTGTTTCCAAGGCCTGTGTTATAAACATACCGTATATACGTGTATACACACACACACACACACACACACAGTACTAAATCCTTTGACACTTATACGTGTACCTTTCCTACAAACTTTTAATATAAAAAGCTATGATACTTTTGTTGCTTCTCAGCAGCACACAGCACAGCATTGCGTACGCTCCAGATTCTAGAACACAATGTATTCCACGAAGGAGTAAACATTTCCATCAAACACCAGACACATAAATAACAAAGAAACGATACCACGGATAACTTGTATTATTCAGCTGCCGATTCGGTTCATTCCGACAGCGTGCGCTAAAACCGCCTTAAATCCCACTGGGAGAAGGAGCTCTATTACTACCTGTTGTTCAAGTAGTACAGAAGCTTACAACTTGACTCCAGCCTGGTTTTTGTTTTTTTGGTGTATAACTCGGCTCTCAATCAGTCTTGGTCTCGGAATAGCCATATGCCTATCCCATATAAATATGTTTAAATACCCTCGCTGTAGTGTCTAGCACTTCTGCTGGGAGGCTGTTCCATGAATCTACCACCCTCTGAGCAAAGTATGTGAACCTGACAGCAATTTAGGCTAAAATGCAAATACCATTTCAAGGGAACACCAGGGATAGTGTCGGCTGAGTGGCAGCTGGGTGTGCAGATACATTGTACACAGTGATGGAGGCTGTCAAACTCTGCTCTGTCATTTCCTGCGGACTCAGCAGCTGCACCGGGTGTAAACCGTGCAGAAACGGCGCTGACTGAACGCTCACCGCGCAGGTGCACCGCATTCTCTCACACGTTTACACGCCTTTCCATACGGGTATACAGTCTAAACTATAAACACGTACATATCAGCACATACATATTAATCAACAGGCACATACTCTCTGTATTTCCCACTCCCGGTTGCCTGTACACAGATGGCCCAGCGCTCCATACTGCCTACTCCGGGGACAAGTCTACCCCGGCAAACCCAGCGCTTCATCTCACCCGTGTTATAAACGTGAAGCTCCTCCGCGATCCCCTCGTTACCGCCCCCAAAAATGATCATAAGCTCCCTAATGGCCACCGCGCGGTGCCCGTGGCGGGAGCGAGGCACCGGGCCCGTATAGGAAGACACCCGCCTCCAATTCAACTGTACGGGAGCCGCCGTAGCCATCAGATCCCCCGCCGCCTCCGATGTGCCATCCCACAATGCAGCGGGGCGGCGGGGTCAACGCCAGGGCGAGCAGCGGCGGGGGAGGCGGGGACAGGCCTGTCAGGAGCAGCGGCTGCTGAGCTTTTCCAACAGCCGGACGCTGACACTGTACCGGGACTAGGATAGGACATAACTAACGCGGAATAAAAAGACATTCACCGTCAATGCATACAAAAGTGCGTTATTATTATGACACTGGACAGCGGAACAGCGCGATATCACTCCTAGAAATACCTTCTGGACTAGGGCGGGGAGAAAAACCGCGCGAAACAGGTTGCCGAGCAACCAGATGGCCGGAAACCTCTGCTACATGAGAACACAGGGCCAGATTCAATTTATTAATGTTAAGGGTGGTAAAATTTAGGGTTTTAAATTAATTCACATGTCTCAATTCGGGCTAGCACTTATTATTGTTTTATATAGCGCCATCAATATTCCGTAGCGCTGTACAATTGGTAGACAGGACATAAGTAGTATGTACCATAACAATTTGACTTACAGAAACAACAGGTGAGGAGGGCCCTGCTCAATCGAGCTTACAATATAGAGGGTTATTATACAATTTGTAAAACGTTACACAGAGATCAACTGACAACAAAAACCTCACCTGGCAGATACAATGTTGTATGCAAAAGATAAGCACTTATGAAATTGATAGTATTTAGTCAGATTTTCTTGACCAAAAAAAATAGGTCTACAAATTTTTAGACAGGTCTATACTAATGTAAGGATTGTGAACAGGTTAAACAAAGAGAGATCACATGCTGGCACAGACAATTTAACCCCTTGGTTAGATTTAATAGCCACCAGCAGTACAATGGTTAAACTTTAAATCACTATATTCTGTACAGTGTCTCATATATATATATATATATATATATATTTTATTATTTTTTTCCTTTAGGACATGCTATTCATAGATACCAAGTTTAGGGTACACCGTGCATCACATAACGATAGTGGCAAAAATAATTTGCATAATTTACCGGAGATTCATCAGTTACCATGCCAGCGAATAACCTTAATAGGTTCTGGTTTTAACAGAAAAAGCGTGGCATTCCATTTTAATTGTGCATTGCTAGCAGGGGTTAAACACATTGTTTCTGGCTTAAAATATATTGAATGGACCTTTTTTCACAGAATCATGTTATTACACAGTTTGAAGCTGTCAGTCTCCATTGGTGAAACCCTCTTCTTGAAATTTAAAAGTCCTTGAAATCTATTTAACACAGGAAAGGGTATATTTAAGATAACCCTTGCAATGCTGCAACTTGGGTGCTAGGTTGAAGCCAAGTGACACCATTGACCACTTGCCACCTTCTCACCCAAAAACACATACCGTATTGGCTCGGATATAGGCCGCACCCGAATATAGGCCGCACCCTAAAAGTTAGGTGCCTTTTTAAAGAAAAAAAGTCCCCCCCCCCCGAGATATGCTGCCACTCTGTCCCGAAGATGTACCCCCCGTGAGATATGCTGCCACTCTATCCCCCCTCGAGATATGCTGCCATCTATCCCCGCCCCGAGATTATGCTGCCGAGATATTGCTCCCACTCTACCCCCCTGAGATATGCTGCCACTCTACCCCCCCTCCTCAAGATATGCTGCCACTCTGTCCCCAAGATGTCCCCCCCACCAGACTTACCGGTGCAGACTCCACGGGGTCTTGCGGGGGACATCTACGCATAACGCGTATCAGACAGTAGGATACAGGTCCCCTGCACCGCTGCGGGGGATCTGTATCCTAACCCCGCTGTCTGTCGGGCGCTAGACCCTGAATATAGGCCGCACACCCCCACTTTAAAGTGGGGGAAAAAAGTGCAGCCTATATTCCGGCCAATACGATACTTACACTAACACACACATTCATGCTAATACACATTTATACACTCTCTCAAACTAACATGCATACATTACCTTCTGACTCTTACCCTAACCTTCTGACTCACCCCCTTACCTGACTCGCACTTGCTTTGCTTTGCTTTGAATGCGGGGTCATGTAGCATTGCATTGTATTCCGGCCTCTGAGCCTGTCTAACCCGGACCGGCCCATTCTAGATTGGACCACCATTTGTGAATACGTTTGGACGGCCCTACTTTAAAAGAGCATTGCAGTGTATGCCAAAAAATGCATATATTTATATTGACAGTACTGTTCTGTTTTAGGCAGGCATGCTGCAAAGTAGCAATGCTTTTAAAAATATGTTAATAGTTTAATTTTATCATTTAACAAAATGGCAAATACATCGCTGGGTCCAGGGGCACAACATCTCTCTTATGAAGTAGGCAAAGTCCTCCACAGTATCAGTCTCATAGCACAATCCTCTCAGGCAGAGCACTAGGATGTGACTTTGTATCTTGTCACCCTGCAGAAAGAAGATGCGCAGAGCAAAAACGAGGAGCCCACTTGGCAAAGTAGATCTTTAGAAGCAGCTGGCTGGCAGTAGAGAGCTGCCACAGAGGTAAACGTTAACAGGCTTTGTGATGACCGTGACTAAATACTTCTTATGCATCAACGTCTTGGACACTTTCTCTCCCCTGCACATCGTCTATATGTATTTAAGGACGTTTTTCAGTTGTTCCTTGATGACTAACTCTGAACTCACACATGAGATGCATATAACAAAACTACTTTCACAGATTTTAATTATATATTTTAAAATGTTTATTTCTCTGTCACTGTAACAGTTTTGAAGATATCAGAGCTACTATTAAAGGATTATTTTACCTATTTAGTCGAGTTTCGCTTTTTGTTCCCGTACCTCTCAATGTATTTCTCATGTGTATTCATGCACGTATCATGAGCTCTTCTGAAGAATATCAGCTTTTATCACTTGGCAGGAGTAAATTAATGGATTAGGAATAATTGTGCAAATCAGGACATGATACACATCCCCAGTAGGATAAGAATTTTAAAAGAATTCTGACACGTCTCAATATTTAACAGCCTAGGGATACAAGACTTGCAATGGGAACCTTTCATTCACAATAAGAATGCATTAAAATCTAGAATAGTTTACTTATTATTGTTCATTGAAAATGTGGTTTTCTTGTTTAAACAAAGTTTAGCCAAATTTAGTTTAACCTAAGCAGCAGTTTTATCCCCCCCCCCCTATCAGGAAGACTGAAATCTGTATGCAGATCATTATTCAGAGTTGCAGATGTTGGAACGCTTTGCATCTGGAATTCATTTCTTTCTCTGTCTTTGTTAGCAAATGCAACATATCGCATTACAGCGCTGCCCGTCAACCTGCATAAAGACGAAGACAAATTAATTAGAAATAAACCTGGCTCAATACCGACAGACCGCCAAAGGTAAAAGAAGAGTCTGGCGTGGACGTTAACTCTACACTACCCTGCAAGCAATGTCCGATAAAAGATAGCTTGGCCTGAGCTACCACATTCCTGGTACGTATAAAAAAAACAGCTAAACGCTGAGAAACAAAACAAGGCTTTTTCAGAAACCATGCAATAACGACATTAGAAATTCCGCCTTCCATTATTCACACCCAGAACTCTAAATTGTAAGTTTTAATAGCTTAGCCATGTCTCATTTCTGTCTTTTTTATTTTGCAGATGTAAGCACATTTTTCCACATTTAACCAAAAGAAGTAAGCGTTCACAGTAAGAATTTTCAGTAAAAACACTGACTCAGTCCAGGAAATAAATTGTATATAAGTCTGATTTTCGTCAGACAGGAAATAATTATACTCATTTTTTTGGCTCACCATCCGAGCTCATTTAATCTTGCTTTTCCACAAAGGCCTACACAGCACACGTCACTCAGAAGATGTAACTTGAGAAATGTAGTAAATCAGTTAATATATGCTCTCGTAATATTACATTGTTGTATTTGCTTGTGTCCCATTCTTTTTATTGAAAAACCATGTATTGTTTTAGTTTTAATCACCCTTGCAACTAGGAAACAAGATACATTTAACATGGAAAGGGTTGCATAAAATTCATACAGTGGTTAAGTGAATAATCTCTTTCCTACAGAAACTCTACAAGATTTTAGTGTCTGTGTATATATATATATAATCAGTCAAAAGTATTCATGCACTCACATGACTTTGCAAATAAATAGGTAGTTTATTCACAGAACCATCAACGTTTTGTCGTCCCACCTGATCTTTGTTGAGAACAAAGCATTAGCGATGAACCTTAAATGATACAAGAAAACATATTTCAAGGGAGAAAGCTAAGTATTTCATCCCTAACAAAGTCAAAGTTATAGGAGACTGAGTTGTGAGGAGGGAGGAGAGCAGAGGAGGCTTGGCAATGGGGCAGCTCATTGGGTTGCTCTGGTTTGCTGAATTTTGGCTGATGCTATATCTTTTTTTTGTGTATTTGAATTGAACTTCTTCACAGAGCCACAGGTGTGAGTAGAGTAACTGGGGATATTGGCAGTTGCATTTGGCGCATGGAACATATTGTCTGACAAATATAAATATTATATAGTTGCTAACTCTGCCTTGGCAGGGAACGTAAAAGTTGCGAGGACATCTTTGTGCCCTGATGTTTAAAAAAGGGATTTTAAGAGTTGAACTTTTATTCAGAAGAAACATTGCAGTCTGTTTCTGTTTACAGGTAATAATATTGAAAACTACCTTATGGCTATTTTGAGGAAACGTAAGTACAGAGAATACGTATAAAAAATGTCTCTTTTACGATTTTTTTTTCCAGTAATGAATCCACTTTTCCTGTGCAGCTCTGTCTGGACTACATATTCTATACAATATACTAATTTTAACGTAATTCGGGTCAGTCTCTGAACATTATTTCTCAGCTAGTTTGCACTGAGCTAGAGGTTATCCCAAAAAGGACAGTCTTCACAACTGCCTTATGGGGAATTCAACCCTGGATGTCAGGCTCCATCGAACAATGATGCAGTTTCACCTCTTAGTAAACCTGCCATGTGTTTAAAACATGTGCTATACATCAGGTTACTTCATTCCCTGTGGGTTGATATTTTAAAGTTTACTGCAGACGTTCCAGCATCCAGCTTCCAGAGCCGGCCTTAGGTGTTCTGGCGCCCTGTGCGGACTACTCCTCTGGCGCCCCCCCCATCCCAAAAAAGGAATAAAAACTTGTAACAAAACTCCCCTTTCTCACTATCTATCCCCCTGTATCACTATCTACCACCTCTGCCCCTTCTCACTGCCCCCCTCTTCTCACTGATCCCCCTCTGCCCCTTCCCCTTACTTACCTTGTTGAGTCCTGCAGTGGGAGCGGGAGGCGTCCGTCTTCCCGTGGTGCGCGCTTCACAGCTGAGCGCCGGAACAGCAATCACATTCCTATCATGCCCAGGCATATCCAGATTCCAGGATGTACTCGCAGACTTGGCATGATAGGAGTATGATTGCCCTATCTACCCCTTCTCACTCCCTTCTGCCCTATCTACCCCTTCTCCCTCACTTCTCCCCTATCCACCCCTTCTCACTCTACCCCCTTTCCCCTGTCTCACTCCCTTCTCCCTATTTACCCCCTCCTAACTATCTACCCTCTCCCTCTTTGAAGTTCACTTACCTTTCAGGAGTCCTGCGGTGGGGGTGCAAGGCCTCTGCCTCCCAGCTCTGCCACTGTATGGAACAGTATAGAGTGATGGGAGTTATGATGTACTTTTAGAGCATAATTAGATCATGAAAAAGACATTGGAAATGGTACAGCATAACACCCATCACTCTCACACTACCAATCCACACATATACCAATACACACATACTCATCCACACACATACTCATCCACACACATACTCATCCACACACATATACCAATCCACACACGTATACCAATCCACACACATATACAACAATCCACACACATATACCAATCCACACGTATATACTAATCCACACATATATACC
>VKOC01002454.1:0-36657 GCA_009364415.1 Spea multiplicata | reverse complement strand
GATATACATTTATTAATATATATTATGCATATTATACATTAAAGGGATTTTTGAAACAGTAGAATCAGTGGAATTTTCCACCAGTCTGAAACTACAAAATTATTCTTTTTTTATTTTAGGGTCCTCCATATAACTGTTTTAATAAAAAGTGCTTATGAAAAAGGCATACGGACAAGTCTATATTTTAACCGATTCAGAATTATAGTATGCATTTTTTATGTGTTCCTTATTAAATCAGGGAGATGCAGCAACTGTGTTTTATGTGCATTACTTTGGGTGACTATATTTACTGAATAACTATAGGTAATATTTCTCTAGCTGCTTATAGATATATAGACATTCATTCTTTATTTAAAATAATGTATGCATTCAAAAAGGCAAAGCCTTCCCTGGGATGTCTATAAAAATGCTGCCTTTAGCAATTGGAACGAACATATACAATTAATATTAAAAAGTAATTTTATGTCAATTTGGATATATGTTTACTTAATTTATTATGCATATATATATTTTTTGACATTTATGTGGGTTTTTTTAGTGCTTTATATTGTATTCATAAGTGTCCTTATAATTCTGCCGGGTCTATAACTTTTGAAAGGGTGAAAATGCAAACAAGGTGCATTTTTTTTTCTTTTTTTAAAGGAAAGAAATTACCGTTTATATTGCAACCATTAGATTGTAAGCTCTTCAGAGCAGGGCCTTCACTTACTTAAGCGCTTTGGTATGGATTTGTGGTTCGTACGTTTGATGCGTTTTATTATTCCCTTTGTAATTGTGCTGTGGGTACTGTTGGAAATTTATAAATAATAAGAGCGTAATAATAGTAATCGGATGATTGATGTCATTGGAGGCAGTGGGTGGTGGGAATATGTGTTTTTTAATAGTATGGTGGGCGCTGTTTATGTGGACAGATGTCGATAGCTGCGGGGGGGGGCTCTTTGAGACACGACAGGTTTCATGTTATTTTATAGTATTAATATAGGAGCAGCTGGAGGCTCAAAGTTATTGCATATAATCTGTCTTCTGCTTGTCACACTACAAGGTCCTTATAGACATATCACGCACATGTAGTGAACACATTGTTACACCTCAAGACAGTCATATACTAAACGTGATATTTATAGCAAGAAAATAGTTTTCTTAGTGTTCGAGTTGAGTTGTGTCCGTGTGACAATCCTATGGCTTCCTACACTTAATATACCTACCGCGTCGATTAAACGGAGGAGCTACCCGATTAGTTACTAGAAGCAAAGTATAGTTCGATGTATCGTCCGGTTTCAGACACGGGGAGTTACACGGTTATTATGAATGCCAAGAATTTAATGGACCTACAAGACTTGGGTGAAGTTTGGAGCCGTTGGCAAGTATCGCTGACTTTCATTATATTTTGTAGAAGCTGTCTATTTCACAAAAAGCTAAGCAGCACCTGGTGAGTGTGTCTAAAAACTTACACTCAATATCCTTGCATTTTTATACCCTGTACTCGGAATTCGACCCTATTTTCAAACATGGGGCCCAGCCACTAAGCCACGAAACACATTGCAAATCAAGATGGTCCTCTGGGCCTTCTTATGCAGGCTTCACTTGGTACTTAGCCCCGGCCTAAGGTCAACTGTGCACCATCACAGATTAAAAAAGGTTCCTTTCTCACGCATTTATCAGTATTCATGCCACCTGCAGATTTTACCGTTCTCTTTTCTTAGGGAGACCATGATTAAAACATGAGCTGCTTCCATATAAATTAACGTTCTTTAACTTGAACGTACAAATATGTACGTGTCTCCATGCTGTGAATAAGCACAATAGTTTCCATCTGCAAATGAGACCTTGAAAAAAATAATATGGCAAGCTCTTTGAGAAGATCAGGGGTTTTGATCGATTAACTCATATTAAGGTAAAGAGAATAAAGCATTGGGAGAAAAAATATCCAACTACTCAAAATGTATAAAAAATGTGCTTATCGGTTTAGTTCCATAACTACGTAATGATCAAAAGAAAAGAGCAGGTGACACGCGTCTTGTAAGTTGACAACGTGGACAGTTATTCCATGGGTGGGAATCGACGGCACAAGCCATTAAATACCCAGATACAAGTTAATCTAAGACTCAAGCAAATTTACCCCGAAACAGGTAAAGCTCTGAGATCCTACTCCTGCTGACCAGTTAGTCAAATAATGTCCTAAAACGTTGTCAACTACTATTTTAACTTGGAGGGCGAGATGCCATTCAGAAGGATGATGGGCCAGGCAATTTTAAAATAATGATGCCAATAAAGCCTATATGCTTTTCAAGAAGGATGTGACCACCAAGGATTCTTGGGGGATGTTGGTCCTTTTTTGATGACCCTTGTCCTAGCGTCACATCTTGGGCGTATACAGGCGCGGGTTTCCAAAAAACACAAAAAACTCAGAAATGTCTGAACTACAAGCATGTTGATATAATATTAAACTATTATTATTCCAACTGTTTTCTAAATTATAAGAATGATGCATAGAAATGTCCGGTAACCCCAAGTTAGTAGAAGCCATGCTAGATAAAATAAAAAGTGTTAGTTTAACTTCCCCCTCTACCCGCATAGCGACATATTTTAACGCTAACCATCCCTTCTTAGACAGATCCATATCAATGGGCCTCATCATTCACAAGTAAAGCATTGTGAGCCAGCGGAATATTATTACTGGATTTCTCTAAACCCTATTTCTATTGATAGTCTGAATCCCAAGAGCATCTCCAAAATACTCGCACAGAGCTCCGAGCTGTCACCGAGCGTGTTGTATTAATTATTTACACGGCCTATGATGGAAACCACGCCAAGCACTCCACTCTAATAACAAGTAACCAAGACAAATAAAAAAATGCTTTCCTCTCGTTTTAGTGGGGAGGGATAGAGTTTGCAATAAAAGAACAGAAAGTTCATAAATATGTTCCCCTCTATTGACAGCAGCACAAGGATTTAGTTCCCGGCTTCTGGAAGAGAGGGTTTTATATATTCAGTAACGTGCTGCAATGAGACGGGGATATAATTCCATGAATATACAGTACATATGGGTATGTCTGCAAGTATTAACCCCTGTCTGGGTCAATTAGGACTCTTCTGCTACTGACTCGTTCCCTCCATCAATGATCAACTGTCTAGACATGTGCAGTGAGACGCATCAAGCAGTGAGAGTTTATGGTGGGTTTTTTCTCCACTCTACCCAAAAGTTTCGGTCAAATGTCCACATGGCCTTCAAACTTTTGATGACCCAGTTGAGCAATTTGGAGCCAAACAGAAAACGAGGCACTTGGAGAAAGATACAGGAACAAGAATGACTCCGCTCAGCTGACTTGGGTAACATGTTCCACGATCAAAGAAACTGGTAGAGATGAAGATTCTTTGAGAAAAACCTAAGGTCAAAACATGCATCACATTCTTTTTTATTTTGTCAACCATTGCAATACGTACACGGCTTTGGAGTAATAGGGGTCAACCTTGTCCGATCTCCTGTCAAGGTGATGGTGTGTACATCCCATGGTCAGAGGTTCATGTACATTGCATAACACAAACAGGAGCAATTTGTCCATTTAATTACGCATCCTTACAGGAGAAATGTATAAACTGCATATTATGAACCTATAATTTGAGTGCTTATGGAGGTTTAACGGTATGTATTAAAGACTAGGCTGAGGCAAAGTGTTTATTTGGAGCATTAATTCTAGAAAGTCTATCATTATGAAGTTTCACCACACTATATTTAATATAGTTAATGCTGTTAAATACCACAGGTTTGGTCGGCCAGCACAGGCTTAGGGCAGAGGAAAGCTCTTGAAACTTTTGTTTGCAAGCTTACGACTTTCTTCTTAATCACGCTGAGCTTCCGCAAAGTGCGTTCCCGACAAGTGGCAGGTTGTAATGGAGAAGAACATTAATGAACAAACCTACTGAGTGCCTTCATTAGCTAGGAATCTGGTAATGTAAGTTTAATTGTATCATCTGTACTAAGGCATGGGGTAAAGTATGGCTGGTTATCCTCTGGGTAAAGAGCTGAGCCCTAACACACTGGTGTATAGCATCCTCCATGTTCCTTTAGCCCAGTTGTTACCCATGTTCTGGTATATATATGGATATGCAAAGCCTCATATGGGCGAGCATAAAATCCAGCCGTCGACTGCATTGGCGTCATTAGTCCGGCCCTAATATATATTCACATATATAAATAATGTCTGTAATCCCCTACAGTCATTGAGACATTTTATATTGCACATACACCCAAGCAGAAAGAAACATAAGCAGCTAGGATCAATTCCATCATTATGAGTTAAAGTCGTTAGGGCTGGCTGCTAATTTCATAGAATCTGGAGCTGGCAGCTGGAAGGAGCAAAGCTTTCTGGGAGCGACAGATCCATATGTTTAATTGTAGCTCATGTGCATTGGAAAAAGCAAATCGATACTTGTTTACAATTCGTTTCCCTCACTATGTGGCTCAGTTCGATGTCTGCAAACATTAGCTGAGAGCTCGCGTGTGTTTTGCGAGAGCTGGGGCTGTCAGCAAGTTATCCGCTATACGGCTAACGCCAGGGGTCCGAAACGATTCCCGCACAGCGTTCAGAATGCGGAACACATGCAGGGGTCCACCTTTCCTCACACCTCACTCTTCATCCCATCCCAAGGTGAATGTGTAGATTCTGTGGGTCTGGAGAGGACTTCATAATCTACTAGAATTTTGTTATGAGTATCCCAGTTCCGGCTTTTTTCTTCAGTGGTATATCACCGTGAAAACCCTTGCTGCAAAAAAGGAGTATTAATTCAGGATATCTTGTTCTTCCATGTCTATGATAGTCCGGTGGTGCCATAAAGCTAAAGAAACATGCCAGATCGTTATTATGACCCTCAGAATCATTATATCTTAAGAAACTGTTTCTCTTGAGCAATTGGTATGCAATAAAGCAAACGAGACCTACGGAAGCCAATCATTCATGGGTGTAATGCAGGCTTACAGGCTGTGCTAAAAGATAAATACAGTAATTAAAAATGTCTACAGTATATCACTCATCTAAAATTGCACCAGCTAAGGCTGATCAGTTTGGACATCACAGAAGGGTCTCACAGAAGACATCACATCCACTCTACATGCTCCCAGCATCACCGGCAAAAACATTTAACTGCAAACCTCGCTTTAGTGGGGTCTGCTTTGTAGGCTACAATGAATGCATCCCTGTCTCTACCGTGCGAATGTTTATTGTGCCTGGCTGACGCACATTAGACTCAAATTCACTACATGTAATAAATTATGTAGGACTTTCTTTCTCCTCCACTGTCCCAGGATGGATGGAACATTGTGTTCTTACTGCGCTCACACTGTCGCTTTGAGCCGTTCAATAAAATAACCGAAAGTAGCAATACATCCGCTTCAGATGAGGATGGGTAGCGTTACCATAGCATCCTCTGGTTATTCCCAACTCACAGCCTTCTAAACACCGTAGGATATATCTCAGCTCCTTCCATAAAGCTAATGGAGATATGTCCCCCTGGGTGCAAGAAGGATGGGCAAACGGTTGCAGTGTGACATAAAGCAAATTCATTAATTATCACTTATTGCTAGAAAAGTCAGCTACTGTGTCTATAACAGCACCCCAAGCTAACACATCTACTTAAATGGTACATATAACCCTAATGTAATAGATACCTTATGATCAATAAAGATGCCTAGTCCCTTAGAAGAGTTATTTACTCTACTGAGCTTGGTTAGAACAAATAAACATTGTCACACACATGCATTACATACGTTATAGAATCATCCTATGTATATAGAGTGATTAGATTAAACACAGATCCTTAGGGGTTACGTTATCGGTTATACCCTCAACACTAAAGATCAACCCATATTGCAAAACATTTGCGTTAGAAGGTGGCTTCCCAAAAGAGATCATTAGTATAGTCCAAACATAGACCACTTGTACAGTCCAACTATAAAAACGCCAGTAGCTGAAGAGTCTAGTGAATAACAGCGCCATTATTCTGATCTGCCTATCTTTTCAGTTACTGCATGATATGAATAAAATGTCAAAAGTGGGGGGATTAGTTACAGTAGTTGTTACAGGTCGGGCTGAAAATGTGATTTTTGTATATATTTATTCCTTGGATTGAGAATGCCATATTAAATTTCACTGTTCATCGATTATGACTGCCCCTTTCAAATGAATGCTAGTGGACAAGAAGGAACGGGAGGTGCTGTTCCTCCTCGGCTATTTTCGCTGTCTAGACTGGGCAGTCAGGTGGGCCAATGTGTACCCACCAACCCTTGCGAGCAGACCACCACTAATCAGGAATCCATTAAGTTGGTAATTTGCTTGATGTTTAAGCCAGCCTCTTTTTGTTGAGTGGACTTGATATATTTCGTATGAACACAAACTAATTATATGATGTTCAGTTCCAAGTCTTTGTTGCAGAAAACAATTAAAAGGGACGCTTCATTAACAAACTTAACAGTAGACCACGCGAAGAAGGAAGCAGCATGAATGAGCTGCACATTTTTCTAATTGGGGTCAAGTACAGATCATGATACATCTTCAGGCACAATGACAAGGAGGATCTAGGCAGATACAATCACATAAGTCAGATGTTTTATTTGTGTGTTTGTTATGAAAGGCCACATGTCTACCTTAGGGTGACCACATCGGCCATGTATTCCAGGACACATATCAGTTTTACATACTGCTGACCGACCCAGATAAAATGCTGCCCCGCAGTATGTGGGATGTATAGACGTATGAAAGAGAGCCAATTAGTTGGTTATACCTCCCCCATACTCCAGGGCAGCATTTTATCTGGGCTGGTCAGTAATATGTAATATGTAAAAATTATATGTGTCTTAGAAAATATGGCGGAAGTGGTCACCCTACTCTACCTTGGTGAAAAGTCAGGATTTGTTCTTTCCCAAGGTCATTGTGATTTGGGCACCTGAAATGTTGGAAGTATGCTACAAGGTCATCTCTGGCTTATCACTTGATGTCGAGTGGCTGTTTCTTGGAGGCTTTTCTTAGTTATGCAACAATTTATGTATTAGACTGCCAAATGCCCTGCAGGCCACTGCCCGACATTGATCCATACTCTCCCAATCTGCTGTATTGTGCGGGTACCAGCAGGATATGCCCAGCTGGACGCTACATGAACATGAGAACGTAAGGTGTTTTCTGTCATATCCAGTCAAGAACCTTGCTCATGTTATTAGGTGACCACCTGTGGCCAAGTACAGTGCTTATGAAACACATATGTGTCTTAACAGTTCCTCCTATGAACTTGACCCTACTGTACAAGGAGTAACATCATCAACTTAGTTAAGACCTACAGAAAAAGGACATTAGACAGTCCTCTCTTCTCCTTTCACCTGCCAGATTAAAAAAGGAGGGTAACACACACTAAGCTTTCATTTAAAGCGCAATTAAATGTTCAATTACTAAATAATATGAGGAAACCACAATCAAATGTTTAAACTGTAAAGGATGAGGCAATTCCTTAGACTGCAGCAGACGTTCTAGATGGGATAATTACACAGTCAGCTTCTGTTTCAGAAGAGAGTCCACGGAGAATTTCCGAACTGATTATATATTTTACCAACCCCTCATTTATATCAATGCAGGCTGAGCTACCACCTTCCTCTTCTCAGTAAATCTATGTGCGGCATTGGAAGGTTTGCATGTTCTCAACTCAATAATTACACAGTCCTCTGTACAATTATCTCTAATTATCAAGTGTCCAAATATTATCTAGTGAGGGTTTGTTGGATGAGTTTTGATGCCAAGAGAAAGCAGCAGGTTAATCAGATGTTTACAGAAAATGTTGTTAAATAACTTTCAAGGACTGCTGGGAGGAAACAGCTTGGTTTGCGATCTTTTTTGTTCAACGAAACTAGGTAACCATGGTTGGAACAGAGCATTGTCCATCTGCAAGAGAAAGGCAGACCTGTAGGTTGATAAGAACGTACATCCTTACTAGAGAAAGTAATCTTTGTGACCTGCAGTGGAATCGACCAGTTGGCGCTCTTCCTCTGTGCTTTATTCCAAACAACATAAATACAGTAATTAAAATCATTGAATTTTCCAAGAATTCATTGACTTGCTGATGGATGGATTTATGACTCTGAATGCCATCATTTGCAAGTAGAATCATGATGGAATATCCTTCTCCTTTATAATTGGTTACATGTAACTCTGTGTATCTAATAAGCAACAGTGGCATTTTCTCGTCCATGCCTACTAGGGTGGCAGTCTCAGGGGACAACAGACTCCTAGGGGAGATTGCCCCATTTGGATGATCATCATACCTGGGAACTTCGGGGCTCCAGCAGCCTGCACTTGTGGAACGCAGCCAAGACGGCCCACTGATGACGGTAGGTGGTCCCGCTGACGTTAGTAAGCATTCCCGCTGACGCCAGGACGCGTTCTTGCTGACATCGGGGAAACACCCCCATTTAAAAGGGAAATTGGAGGGGATTGGGGCCTGTGAATACCTCGCTCCTGCAACCTGGAGGATTGGGGTGTTGACCTGGAGAACCGGAGAGGCGCTGTTTGATGATTGTGCTTCCTGGTGTGCCACTGCTGCATCGGCTGGTTGGAGAGATCTGATCTCCCTTGCAACCATCCCATATTCACTATACCATGGAAGACTGTAGCTCTCTTGCACAACCTCCATACCAAACACTCTTGGCGCCGCATAGCTTTAGTATGGAATATGACAAATCTGGGCAATCAGCTTGTAAAACTGCATGGGGGTTCTGCAGGAACACCATGGACATTTAAATGAATCATGCAGTTATAATATGCGTTAGATTGGATATAAACTTAAAGGGGTCTTTCAGCTATCATATGCATATCATCTGAGATTGCGTTGACCTTTCAAACGGGGCGTCAAACAAGTACCAACACATCTGTTAATGAATGACACATGGTTACACTGAACTGGAAAGGAATGGATAGGGTGGACGTTTAAACATGGTGGACAGGCTTTCCCAATCAGGGCACAAGCTGAGCCAACTCAGACCCCTGTGTCGGCTTGCAGAGCCAGTGTGCAAGCCAAGCCAATTCCACCTTGGTAAGCAGAAGACCTTGTGTGTGACATCAAGAAGACCTACTACTGGGTATTGCTGCGGCATTTATGTTGGTCCTGCTCTGACTCATCCCAACTTACACACCTACCCCCTACTCATGGGGTGGGAAGAGTGGGGGGATCCGGATTTAGCCAAAGTATAGCACATTCTGCTCTGTACAAGAAAGAGTTAACAAAATCCAGACTGCACCGACTTCTCACCAAAGCTCATGTCATTTCAGTCTTTAATGAAGTGTTTATCTAATTATGATAAGGAGAGAGTCATTATTTTAAAACTAAATGACAGGTTAAGATATTTTTAAACATCATTAACTTAGGAACGGTTTTATGAAAATGAAACATACTAAGTTTTTATTCAAATTACTGCTACAGCTGCTTCCAGTCTGACAATAACTCACCAGGTGAGCATTTTATATAAATTGTGGATACGTATGTATATATGGTGAATATGATTAGTTGTACATTGGTAATGTTGACATATTGTGCAGTGCTTAAAACAATACATTTGTAATTATATAATAATTATGTTTCAGTAATAAATGTGTCTTTTTTATTTTGCTCATTTGGTTGGTGCTCATCTAAAATGTTCTTGCCATGTTCTTGTGGCCTTGTTTCTTGCTCGTTAAAGTTAAGGAAACTTGGGTTTCTCCAACCAGTATTTTTTTTTTTAAATTGCACATTGGGCTTATTAAAAACTCATTTAATATCACTGTATTTCTTTCTGGAAAACACGGTATCATGGAGCAGGGTTTAGGTAGCACAAGAGAAGTCTTCATGAATCAGACGTGTATGAAGACACCAGGTAACCAGCTGCCAATCAATGGCGAAGAGGAAATATAGGTTAACTAGAACCAAATAAGAAGAGGAGAGAAGATAATTACAAAAATGAAGAAGAAGAAGGTTGCCACAAGCATAGCAGAACAGATTAAATGTGCATGATTTCAGGGTATAATAAGCGCATTAATGCCCCTTTGACCTCAGACAAGTCATAACGATCTGGTAGAGATTAGAGCAGCGAGAGGATGAAAACAAAGCCCGAGGAAAGACAAACAGTTGGGTGTGTAATTTGTAAACGTACCAGATGTTTTAATGTTAGATAATGTATTTGCCGCAACTGTCCAAAGTGTGGCACTAAAATAACAGAAAATGGAAAAAAATAGTGTAACAGGGCTCAGCTATTTTTTCTTTTTTTACAATGAATATAGGAGGCTCCGGTTTGGGGGAAAAAAAAAAGGGGAAATTAAGGGCACTTCTGGGGTGAAAACAGAAATAATCGAGAAGGAAGGTTGTATTGAGTTCCTACAGCCGTAGTTTGAAATTTAGTCAAAGCTTATTGGTGTGAAAAGGATGATATCTTCAACATCTTCAAAGAATCCTTATCAGCAAATCATGGCGTTGTGGTTTCAAAGGTCTTACAGGAAGGAACGGCTCTGTCACTTATATCTCTGGGATCTGCCCCAGTTTATGGGGTTTCTAAAACGTTCCTTGGGGAAGGTATAAAATACCCATCATTGTTAGGATTTGCCAGGGTTTTGATGGAATATTGATGTATGACATCATTGTTCTATGACATTCAGGTTTTGATTGCACCTCTAGCGGTAAATTCTATTGCTACACAGACTCTTTATGACCAGAGAAATAACAGAACTTTAGAATCCTGACACTAAAAAGGGAGTTTGTTGGAAATGTATACGCATGATACCCCTATCCATTATCAAGAGGAAATCTCCTACAGGAAGGGCTCTGCATAATAAGCTGGCTCTGCATAATGCATAGTTAATGGGGGGTGTTGCTTAAAACTCTCCCTACTGATTTAGCTATGCATTATACAGGGCCAGCACAGCTCTTTGTGCAAGAGAAGCCCACTGGGTACTGCCCTTAATGCAAACTGATATCAGGGAGATGACATGTTCAACTCTTCTGCAAACTCTATGTTTAGTGAATAGGCCCCATTTAGCTGAAGTCCATTAACTGAACCGTACCACCTACAGCAGGGACACAGTCACAGCTATACCGTCCTGTGCCACTAGAGGGAGCCATGGAATAGACAATGCAGTTCCTTGAGGGACCATCTGGAATTCCTGTCCTACACGTCTTACCTTCCGGGCAGGTATAAAAAGATAAGTGTATGAACAGACCTTACTGCAGTTCTGATAGTAGGTGATAGTAGGTTTATTTAATCTGCCCCTTCCCACATAATGACGGGCAATTTCAGGGACTCTTGCAGTGGACTAAAACTCCCATGATATTCCGAGAGATAATGTTGGTCAAGCCTCGGGCGGCTCATAGTCCAACATTGATCGTAAGATGTTACTGATACCCGTCTGACACTTTACCTGGTGTTATACCCAATATCGCACAGAAGAACATTATCACCCAAATCCAAGAGATGTGTAGGAAGCCTTTTTTCCCCTACTCGCTTCCTAATGCAGTCTCTTGGGGTGTTCATATCCTGCCAAGGGCCTCACCACAATGTGTTGCGCATAAATATTTAACACTGTTTTTACATTTGTTTTTGCAAAGGAATGAGAAGCTCTTACTCTCTCCATACCCAGCACTTTCCTAAATAATTCATTGGGACAGAACTTCTGCCCTGAGGGGGGGAGAGGGAGGTGTAGGAGTGGAGGGCTTCATTCCGTCTGCTGCTTTCAATGCTGAATTATCCATTCCTGAAGCTGATATACCGTGTCCTGCAATCCCAGGCCTTTAATTCCCGTACAAAGCTCCCGGGTCAATGAATGCGCAATATACAACACATTAAATTAGAAAGAAAGACATTGCGTTGATAGGCCTCCGCGTGACCTCATTTAAGGTTATGCGAGGCAGAGAGTGGTGGTGAATTAGCGGATGGGGCTGATGCTGTCTCCTCACCTGACCTCAAACTTAAAAATAAATCACAGCTTTAATAACTGAGTAGATGCCAGGTTTAGTGATTCACCCCACAGAAACAATGGGTACTTAATACAACCTTACAAATTGGTTTTTAACCGTTTGCATGCCTGACCCAGGGCACTTCCTACCATTCTTGCCACAGAGCAAAACTATCTTCCAGTAAGCGTTGGTTAGACAGTTTACTGTATAGTAAGAGGTACACACCACATTTTGTGTTTTCTAGTTTAATAGTCATAGAGGTATACTTAGCAATATCTTGGTTTGTCGAGAGAGAATGCAACTGTTTTAGCATTCTCTCTGCATGAGGTGGACAAAAACGTCAGCCCAATTCCGAAAATCATGGAAAGGAAAGCAGTCTTCAATTTAGAGTGAAATTTAGAATATGGGATCGCTCATGACATCCCCACCTAAAGCTCTAGGATCCTCAATATGGAATAGAGTTAACCTATCAAAACCTGACAGCTGCACAACATCATGGTCTAGAATTAGTTGCCTAGACTTCCAGTACCCACGTTGTTAAATTTAACAGAGGAACAAGAGCTGGCAGCCTGTACTTTTAAGCCTGAAAAGAACAAATTGTAGGATGACTGTTCTTTTATAAAGAGGTAATTACACTGATTTATTCTCTAACAGCACATAGGGATTGCACCATTGAATAAATCAAAGTGTGTTCATTGAGCAAGTTCGAACCTTTTGTATTCAGTTTGCCCCCCGTTCTATACATTGCAAAGGCATGCGTTCCGGGGAGAAAGGCAGAATTGGCATCCCTTAAAATATTTCCAGAGACACTTTGCCATTAGTTCATGACATCACAACGTGTCATTGACTGACAGCTGAGAGGTAACACATGGAGACAACAAATACTAGAGTACAATAAACCACATAAGATAATAAGAAATTACATTTTGCAAACAGATTCTGATAGCTAGAAATCAATAAGGAGGAACAAAGAACCGTTTTCTCCTTTTTTGTGATGATAGCCCTTGGATGGGAAACAGAGGTTCCCATTTTACATCAATAAACCCCTAAAACATGACCATATCGTAGAAGCAGACTAGGGTTAACAGTTGCCACACTGGCTGGTAAAATCATATTTTCCGACTTACTCACTCTCCCATCCCACAGTTGCACTTCATTCTGCTCTTGCATGGTAATTTCTGAATATTAAGGTGAATTACATAACAATAAAACCTGCAGAACAGATGCTCCGCACGCTCAGGTCCCACATTCACCATGTTTTGAACGGACTCATGGGGTCAAGTTGGTCCCTTCTGCTTCATCAGCAGTTTGTGAACTTGTCTGATAAGAGCACCATTGGATTCCCTGCCTTCAAAAAAAACAGAATAATAAGTTAAGGAATTAAATTTATAAAAAGTGTTACAGGATAAGGAAGTAGGGGGTGGGTGTATTTCTTAACCATGAGCTAAGTCTAGATGAAGCATTGCATCTCACTGCTCTAACCATGTATTATGAGGACCAAGCTCAACCCTTCTTTGAGAAATTCCCCTTGATAACAACGGCAACAATGGACAGTTGCCCCAGGCCCTTGTATTCCTTAGGGCCCAGGGTTTTTGTTTAGCCAATGCTTAAAATAAGAGATAAGTCCACTGAAGAGGTAAATTCCCGGGCAAACCCTGGGTTATGTTTTACAGAAAACCTCCGGCATACACAGGAACTCTCCAGATTTCCCCTGGAGTTTCCAAGTGAAGCCCTGCTTCTCTGTGTCTCTAGGCAGGTGAGTGGGGTTTGGCCATGCCTACTCACTGCCTACTCGCCTCCCACTCCCCACTTACTAATGATTGTCCGGGGCTAAACCATCCCAACAGGCATGAGACTAGCCTCACTCCTTCATGTAGCCACTTCCTGAGAAGAGGGAATGTTCTGGCCATCCCGACCTGGGATGTTCCCAGGTATGACCCCTACCCTTCCAATACAACAAGAGACATTATATGCTAGGCACATTTAATGAGACTTTTCCAAGTGTCCCCATTAAGCCCAGCAGTCATGAGTGTTGGTTAAATAACATCCTCTAGATATATCTGGATTAAGAGACCCACAGGGGCTACCATTACAGAGCAAATAAAATCTCCCAGAAGGTTTTACACAATGGTCATGATGATTTGTAGGCATATGTCCAAATTAAACACTGCAGATTAGTGGACAATTTATATTTTTGTATCTACATTAATACTTTTATTCAAGTGGTACTTTGGATAATCTATGAAACTGGAAACGTTTGTACCACGACAATCATATTTTGCCTCGACAATTAGATCCTACATTCGGTTCCTCGTCATTTTCCCACCAATTTCGTCTTCCTGACCTCAGAAATAATAGAAGAAAATGATATACTAGAAAATTAATGCAACCTGAACATTGAGTAGCAAAACTTAACAGCAATTGATGGGAACAGCTCTTTCCAAAAACCAAAAGATGGACATTCTTTGAAATATAGACAGGAGCTGGAATTGTTCAGTAAAGGACTATAAAACGTTAAGTGATTAGCCAACAAAACAGTTTAGAGAAGTTTTACCTGTAACACGCTGAGCAATTGTTTCATATAACCATTTCTAATATATCTGGCAATTTAGGATAAAGCGAGCGGCGCATGATTAATACATGGATGGATACAATATTTTAATAATCCAATTATGAGGTTGAGCACCAGTAATTCATGGTGTGACAGAGTTTCTAAAACACTATCAAATAAAACAAATGCTGCTCTTAACAGACCATTAGCATTTCATACTTCTTGCTGGGAACCAGAGTAACAGACCTATTTATCAAGAAAAAAAACCTCAAAAAAAGATTAATCATTTTCCCCCAGTTCATAAAGAAAATAGGGTTTTTAGACAAGTTCCTGGAGTAAAATCATGGACTTTAGCTGAGTTTTCACAGTGATAGAGAAAGGGGAGTTGGAGTAAAGCTTTGGATGAGGATGAGTTTTTTTTTTAGGGGGCTCAAAGGATCAACCGGAGTCATATTGGCATGAAAAGTTCTAAAGCAACTGCATAGGGGCTTAGCCGTCTATGGGGCCTTGCATTTGTGGATATAACAATTCAGCGCATGCCCAGTGAATACCATTCAAAAAACACTATTTAAGGCATAAATATTGGGGATTCTGTCACATATATTGCTCAGCTCACGACTACGTCAAAGTATCCCAAGTTTGGTGAGTCCTATCTATTTTTTGATGGCTATATTGCCTACCGAGGAACTGAATCAGCGGGACGGCACTGCATTTTAACCCAAATCTCTCATGCAAATTAAAGCCTTCTCTGAACATCATTAATGAGGCTCCCGTGTGCTTATTGGTCATTATAACTCTGCTTTTTAGGTCTACATGCTGCTCGTCTTCTTGTTCAGAGTGACAGGACACGATGCCATATCCTAGCGCCATGCATTGAGCCAAAAAGATACTACAGAGACCCCATGGTATAAAGTGTGTTGTGCCCAATGGGGCAATAAACTCCTGGTAAAGCAACACACATTGGCATTAACTGTACCACATATTCAGAGTTATTAGTTTAAAAAAACACACATTCCATATATGATGCCGTTTACAATAAATCCAATGCGAGAATTTACTATCTCATTAATAAAATATATGGTCTGCTCTGTTGGCACCACTGAGTGGACTGTGGGAGAGGTGTAAATAGCTTGATAGATGAAGTAAAGAGATGAGATTAAAGGTTTTTAGTATTGCGAGATGAAACCCAATATTTCATTTTTGAAGCACATTCTTTTATCTGTCTCATGCTGATAAAACGCGTTCCGACAACTTTAACCTTCTCTAATATTTAATTAAAATGTTTCAAAAAGTAAATTACTCTTTCTTATGCTCTCCTCTCAATGAAGGCTCTTTGCCTCCGTCAGTCACAACACCCTGTATTACCGCAACGGCTTACTGTCTCGTGAAAGAAAAAGTGCCCTCCTGTTATACCGTGCAGATCAGATTTTCCGTGTCAAAAATAAAGACAATTAAAGAAGACCCACAACTTTTTATTGGGGGTTATTTTACGTTATTTTGCCTCAGTATGGTAGGTTCAAGGGATATTGGTGATAAAACCTGCAAACTGACCTTTACTCCCTTCCCTTTTTTCATAGAAGACAAAACCAACATGCATCCCAGGGAACTTGCTGGATTTGCCCTGAGCCTCCAGGTATGGCAGCTGTATGGAGGACCTCTAGGACAATCTCTCGATCTTTCAGGGTAAGGGAGTGGTGAGACCTGTCAGCTCTCTGGTTCCACCTAATCACATCAAGAAGGAGGTTTTCAGAACATCTTTTCTCATACATGAAACTGTATTGATATTTGGACATCAGTAGGTCTTTTTTAATTTGTAAACGTCGTTATTGACATTTATTAGCTTTAGTGAACTGTATGTAGTGACATCACAAGCAGTCACTTGTCATCTACATCAAACTCAACGAAACATTGTTCAGGAGCCACTTCCACTCATTTTAGAGAGATGGGCAACTTTGGCCATCTATAGAAGTGACGGATACTCTTGAAAGTACCTCCTGTTTTGTTCCTTACCCAAGTGTCTGTCACTATTGCAAATTTAATAAAATCAATCAGTCTAAAAAAGAACAGGATTAGAAGTCGCCAGTCTATGTAGGTTATCAATCAGCAAAACTGTCTACTCTCTAAACATGTACAACCAGCGTCTCAACAAAGATTGTTTTAATTCTCTTCATTAACAAACCCCGCAAGGAGCCATTTTATTAGCAAAGCTGTACGTTCTAGTCTGGCTGCTTTATACTAATTCTGTAATTACATTAATTTATGTAAATCCCTTCCATGCTTTTGCTAAACTAGAAATGTCACAGTTTGCAGGCTGAGTTGCCTGTGAATAGCAGTAATCTCTTGATGCAGTATTCTGCGGAAGGTCTTCTCATTGCCCGCATGGAGACAATTCATCATAGTTCATCGGAGGTGAGCGAAAAAGCAATGGCCTTGGTTCTTTCCCGTTGCAGAATCACAGAGCTTCACAAAGGCTGATTCAGAAATTTGTACAGATGCCAACACGACTTTCTCTTTCAAAGCAGGCTCTTGGGAAGGATTACAGAGACATGTGCCACCTAGGAGTTATAGCTAGCCAGCCGGGGAGTTGCAGTCCTAAAATGCCTGGGGGGCACATTACTCTAAATTCCTCCTCAAGAGCCTGCTTTGAGAGAAAAAGGGGTGAAAAAATATGGCCCAATAAATGCTGGATAGTCACACAATAACATATTCAGGTAGACTAATATGACGTCATTTCACGTATATGTCTACATTGTATATACCAATTCGGTGAGTTGTTACAAGCCTGTAGGGATGGAGGGAGGATCGTATAATGTGTTTGTCCTAAACTAGACTGGTGGAGGATTACTACTGCAAAGGGTCCAATGTCACCATATACTGCATGTTCGGAGATGGACTGAGATGTGGAGAAATTTGAGGCTGCTCTATGATGCAAAAATAGCTCTTATGTACTTGGCACCACTGGTGGGTGAAATTGCTTATAATCTGGAAACGTACATTCCTACATGAGCTGTGAATTTATTCCCATTCTGCAGCAATGTTTAGGTATGATGTGTTACATAGAGACTATCTTAACAAGTCACACAATAAAGCCACCAGTTACCATCAGAAAATTAAAGAAATTATCAACTTGGCCAATCGTATTAATCGCCAAAGGTGACCTCCATAATAAACTTCCCCTTCTTCCCCCTGGAGCTATGTTACAAGTCCCATCAAAGATACATTGTTAGTCAACATAGAGATGGGGGTACCTAAGAACAGTGGCTGGGACTTATGAAGCTATACCTTTGGTGGCTTTGACTAGAAAAATGTGTGCCTTTAAGAAACAGAGTACCAGGATATGACGTCTTATCCTGGCGCACACAGAGCCTTTTAATGAAGTCGATGGAGGCCTTTTGCATCCTCCATATTGTAAACAGGCCAGTTGGAGAGATCAAGGATCTACCATCTAACCGGTCCATTGTGAAGTTGGACACCGTGGTGCTTAATCATCCAAGAGGGTCGATCTGCTCCCTGGCCAAGGCCAGTATACGTCCCTGTAGCCACCCAGAGCACTTACGGAGAATACTGAATTTACATAGCTTCATATGGGCTATTGTGTGTAAATATCACACAAGTGTATGACGCATTCTCCTGTTATATTTAGATGCCTTGATTTGTCTGCGTGAGGTATCAAGGATCTCAACCTTCATTAAAGAAGGACGATTATGCTTTATGAGGTATGGTGAAAAGGTTGGCACATCTTTACCAAGACTTTAACTATATAATAGCTATGCAATTATGGAATGGATATAGCTAAATAACGTGTTTTATTTACACAATTTAGAAGCATATTTGTGTATAAACACATTATTGCATTCTCAGCTCCTAGAAGAGATAGACATCAGTGGAGGAAAGAGGGACAGCTTGATCTGTGAATCATTATATATACAGTGTATATACATTAAACAGGATCTCATGAACTATTATGTACATATTTTTGCTTTACAAACTAAGGCTATTAACATTACATTTTGCGGGGCAAAATAGCTTAAGACTTTATGGGAGTGGGAGGGAAATAGAGCGTGGGATGGTGACCAGGAGATATTTCACATCACTGGGTTATAACAAAATGTGACATCTATGGTTTATTAGTTCCATAATACAACTAATATAAATTTAGTTCTGGTTTCAAACACGTGGAGTGAGATATTCAGAGACGCAGGGATTCAGATCCACGATAGGATTGACGCAAGAACAAGGAAGCTCCTGAGCCCGTCATTCTGTGTTATGCTGTAGGGTCCCTTCATTAAGCTTTGGAGGTGGTTAGACTTTGAGTTAACTCTGCAATTTCCCATGTGGAACATGCGGGAAAAGCTGATGTAGCAACAGACCCCAGTGATGGGCTGAATTGGCCTTTTAAAGCTAAAATTGAATATCCTCAGATGATTTATATGCTCATAAAAAAGCATCTTTTAGTGAATAGAGCTTTATTTCCCAATTATTATGTATATGTCACAGAAAGACATTTAGAGAATAAACAAAGTGATTCATAAATTAAGTGATCTATATAATACAATCCAACCCCAGGCTCTGCTGAGATAATGAGTATCAAGGAGCCTTGTCATTACTAAGTTCCACAACACTTTAAAGGAACAGTATCAGACAACAAGGCACCCAACACTTTTTTAATTCAATAAACATCCATTACACTGGACTAGACTTAACACATGGAGTCCATAGCTTCATTTCTCAGTGCCATAGCTCTAATGCCCATTGTGCCGATTGCCAATACGGCCACATGCTTATTGATTGAGTCCTGCGCTGTCCAGTGTGGCGCACAAGTATAAAAACATAATGCGCAGCCTCGTGTATCCGGCTGGCGGCTACTGGCCTTAAAGTGCCGGGGTGCGTCGTCATCCCCAACCAGCCCTGGGGGTATTGGTCGATTTTCGTTAAAAAGTTATAATGTATTCTTTGGTTAACAGGTCAGGTTTTTACATGTTAGAAGAGTGGTGGTGTAACACCTCTGGAGTATAACAAACTGTGTTGTTGTATACATAGATAAAAAGCAGTATATAAAAGGAGAGTAATATTGTTGTACAAACAACTATGCTTTGGTTCTTACAGTTAAATGTCTCTACTTGGCTGATTTCTTTATGTCGGACCTCGTCTAGAACTCTCCATGGTAGAGGATGTTGATTGAGGATTTTGTGGAAATTAGGGGTTTCCAGGTCTAGATCTAGAACTAGGGGTAAATTGTTTAAATCCATGTAGCTCAAATAATAAGAAAATGCTTCTCTGATAAGAAAATGAGATTAAATTAGGATTTAAATAAAAGTCTCCACCTGTCCTTTCTGTGAGCTTGTGAAATCAACTGGCCCCATGTTAAGTCAGATTACTTTAACTCCTTTTACACTAATGACTGTAATATGTATTTTTTAATATAAATGTGTTATCATGCTCCCTAAGGCGTCTGCACGATACCGCCACAGGGGATAGTACACGAGTATATGCCTTTCAATTTAAACGATAGCTTCCCTTTAAGGATGACGTAGGTGTTATCTGGCAATAGGAATGGCATAATATATAAACATGTCATAAACCCTGACAATACAAGTGGATTAAAACATAATAAGAAAACCCAGCACTCTGTTGTTAAGAATATAATGAACTAATAAAGTAACTCATAAAAACACCATAAAACCAAAGCTTTAATGAGTAGAATGTACAGTGAATGCATTAAAAAATGAAAAATACGCCATGTTTACTCCGCTGCGAGGACAGGCAGCTACTTAGAAAAACAAAGGGGATTTCATCAAGATTAACGTAGGTGTTCTGAGGAGAATACGAAAAAAAAGCGAAGAAACAGAAGACATATATCACCCAAGCACTATAAAGCTATAAAACAATGCGGAAATAGACAAAAATAATAATATTGTTTATTTAGCCCTTTATTCTCTCAAAGTACTTGATGATTTAGCAGCCAACACTATCATGGAGAATATATACAACATGTGGCGCAAGATAAGCCATAAGAAGATACTTTTTCAGAGGTTGAGCCGGAAGCTTTACTCACTTGGGTCCCTTGCAACCTTGGACCCGATGTCCACAGGGGAGACACTCCTTCGGATACAAGTAGGGTTCCTGGTCCAGGATCCCGTTAAATGCAACAGGAGTTCATCTCATGGAACGTCAGAACCACTTCCAGGCATGGATAACCCCAAGCTATGAAGCTTATGATTGTTTACATATAAACCCATTGATTTTATGTTTTTTTTTTTCAATAAAACCGGTGAAAGAGGCAATTTTAACTGGGTCAAAATATACCAATACTGAGTTATGCTTTTCCTGCTGCAGTTCTACCTACCACACGCTTCATTTTAGTTCACTAGTGACTGAATGGAAGAGAAAAGGTTGAATATGTATTATATCATTAATACTGCTAATGACAGCATCCCTCAGGGTGAAGTCTCCCATTTCTCCGCTCTGTGCAGCTCCCAGAAGGCTGCCCCCCTGCCACCCACATCCTCTGCGAACCGTGACACATGGGAACTAATTAAAAAAAAAAAGGGAAAAGAACAATTTTATCGATTCCCAATCCCCCCAACTCACAAGTCGTGAGACAAATAGGCATTAGTGAGGGCATACAGACAGCATAGTGTCTAAAGCGAGAAGTGACGGGTGTCAGCATGAAGCAGACAAAGAGATTCAAACAGGCACGAGAGAAATGTCAGTAGGCAGCAAGGACGATCAGAAACCCTGTGGTTTTATTTGCATGTCATGTTTTTTTTTTTTTTGAATTGGCCAAAAGCTTTTATCTATTCATAAAAACATAAAAAGATCTATTGTTGCTAATAACAAAACAAAGAAATGCAAAGTAACACAAATGTTGCATATGCATAAAGCCGCATATAGACACAAAGATAGTACCGGTATTTTAGGAAAAGAATATGATTTATTTAATAAGCTATTACTGAGAGGCTAAATGCTGTTTGGACACAGAGCCGAGCCTAGGCAGGTGCGCAGCATCTGGGCACTAGCGGGGGCACATCGGGCAGGGAGCGCAGCCCGAGGGGGAAGTCTGTGCTGGCTGAATAGCCTTCTTTAAAGTCTGAGTGCCGGATGTCGTTGACACATTCAGTATAATGTCATCTTGCGGGGGCAAAGATGGTGCTGACAACCTGCTTGGGATCAAAGATGGGGCTGACAAGCTGTTTGAGAACAAAAGATGGCACCGACAAGCTGTTTGGAGACCAAAATTCCACCAACAAGCTGTCTTTGGAGACAAAGATGGCACTGTGGGAAGTGGGTTAGTTGATGAAGTCTGCCGGCCCAAAGAGGTGGCGTGGTTGCCATAGAAATGGGTGTGGTTAGAAGTGTTATGAATGTTAAGAGGAGGAGTTAGAAATATAGCCACACTCACCTTGGAGTGCTGAAAAAATTCTTGCACCCAGGTGTCAGAGACCGTAGGCCCAGCACTGAACGGAAAAGCCACAACACCCCTAGGTAACATTTGATAAACAATGAAAGACGAATTACAATGATGTCCTACTGGATGAAGGGCTAAGCTAGCCTTGGACAGAAGTTACCCCTGGGGAAGGGTGACATGGTTTCTGATAGGTCTCACCCCTCTATCTGTTTCTCTTCCGTTGACCAAATGGGGGCACAGTTTTGCTCCATCATTGTTCCAGAACTCCCTACAATCAGATGTTGCCAAGTTCAACTTTCCATCACAAATTCAAAAGAACACTAAAGAAACACCCTTTTACAGTAGAACTGATTCCCAAAACTCTAAATTATTTTTACCTTTTCCCTGATTATACAGAATCTGTTTGTCTTATTGTACCTTTCCCTTTATTATTTTGACCTGTAAACTGCTTAGCACCTATGTTCACGCTACATAAATTAAAATACACAGACATGCATAAAAGAGATTTTATAACTTCTAGTCAGTCCGTCGGTCTGCTTTTTCCCTTTCTTGTCCTTCCTAGGAGTTCCCCCAAGTTTGTGTTATATTAAAACCTCAGGCAAGTTGTCCCTCATTGTCCATCACATCTTGGGACTATATTGCCAAACTGTTTTGAGGGGGAGGTTCCTGATGGAATCCAAAATACTCAGTGGGTCTTTAAATTAGAGCATGCTACAATTTACACACACCAATATATGTTGTGTATAATTGTATGTGTATACACAAATGGTTGTGTATATATTTGTTATATTTCCTCGAATGCATCCACCACTCCACCGCTGGATTAACGAAAATGCAAATGGAGCTGCAGCTTTAGGACCACCTGGAAAAAGTGCAAAGTGCTGTCCTAAGTGGTCTTCTTCAGCGCTGTTGCATCAATGTATCATTGGTGTCAGTGTGCACTCATACAAGAAATCGTTAATATTACTTTCTGGTTGGAAACGTTGTTAGAAACTAATTGTCAGAATAAATTCAGGAATTACAATAAAGCAATGAGCACTAATGCTGTAGCTCCCATATCAAGGTACATCTCATATGCCCCTGAAAACTGGATATCTGACTACTGGAAACTGTGGAGGACAGAATGGCAATTTACAATGTTAATTTAGATTGTCATAACTGGAAGACTGTAAATTGGTACATATATATTCTAAAGCAGGGCTTCTGACCCGAGCATGAGCTGGCTTGAAATGACACCAGGCCCTGCAACTAATAATGTTCTATTACACAAAATACATTTTTCTGTGCCACGCTATGTAGTTATTTATTTAATTTACAACTGAATAAAATCAGTTTTTACACACTGGTATTCAGTATTTTTTTAACAGAAATTCGCTTACTAAGAAAAATGGAAAACCATAAAAATGTTATATTTCAGGTGTGGATATTTGCTGAGACAACCAGACCTAGACCCTTCTTTCATTATTGCTTCTACTGTCACCCCCTATAGTCAAGGGCAAGGTAGGAAAAATGGAGCATAAAACAAGAAGAAGCTGAGAGACAGGGTCATGGAACCAGCTTGTGAACCAAGCTGAGCTCTGTCCATCTCTTCTGGCAGACAGAGGTCCCCTCTTGTGATTCAATGGACACTCCATGGTCAATTTGCTTGAAATTAACTTTGCTCTTACCAGTAATTCAAGTTTTCGTCTGGATTTTGGAACTTTAAAAAAGGCAAAATTGGCAGGAGAGTGGTTCCTCTCTTCACTATCCATTATAAAGTGTGAAGGGTTCAGCTGGCCTTGCGTAATGCATACTTCAATATATAAGGAGACTTTGAAGAAATATCATTGAGGGTTGGTTCTCACAAGGTTGACATTAATGTCGATTCTCCCTTTAGTGAATAAGCCCCAAATATGTGGAAATCCAGCATCTGGCTTAAGCCCAGCCTAACCCTTCACCGATACAATCAGTCCTACACTGCCATAGGTAGTTATTTGCTCATAACTTATGTATCCACTATTGTTTCCCTCTTTTCTCTAGCACTGATCCCATACCATGTACCACCTTTCTTTATAAGTAAAATACTTATCGCTCTCTGTAAAACTTGTTCCCCTGGATAATAATGGCCCCTATTAACATCAAATAATTAATGATTAACTTTGCTAATTAACCCTACAGAGAGACCAGAAGATGTTTCAAGTAAGGAGAATTAGGCCTTGGAGTTTTCTCCATGACCGTGTGCATTTTATTACATTCATTATATGTCTGACCTATTTTATTTTATGGTCACATCAGATTATGCACCATGGCTAACAACATTTAAAGCGCCTAATAGATTTGGTAGCTGTGACTCCACTCTTTCAAGCTGGCTGCATCTCATCTGATTTAAAATAAGAAACTTCACTGTAGGACACAAGTGTAACATTTATTCTGATCGTTTGCTGCCATCAGAGCTGATCCAGTTGCAAAGCTACTGACAAGATAGCACAATTCAGTCCAACACATTTAGTTTACAAGTCTCTCTCTCTTTGTATAAGTCCAGGTTTTTATATACAAGTGTAAAGGATTCACGTTCAGAGTCTCAACTGAGATAGACAACCTCTTTGTACTTCAGACTTCAACCCACATCAAACTCAACAACCAACTCAGGGGTTACCCATCTGTTGGAAATAAAAAGGTTTATCAGGTCGGGCAAAAATAGAATTTCATTAAAACTCATCAAAGTGGCCCTACATCCAGAGCATTTTATGGTGGCTCCATCAAGAACCCATCTACTGTATTAATCAAGAGAAGCAGCTGAAAAATACATGTGGATGCAAGTAGACAGAAAGGGACCCCTTTGTTAAGCCTCTTACATTTTTTGTTAAAGTAAAGGTTAGTTTAGGAGACATCAGAATAACCGTTCAGCTATTGTATAACCATAAGTGAACTAGTCAGTAACCCTTCCTATTGCTGTGCCAAGACCCCCATTATGATGTTGAACAAACTATACACATTAAAATCCTGGTCCCCACTATCTAGAGCGGTTGAAACATTTCTGCTTCTTAGGTGGAACAACGTGATAGTTCTTCAACAAGTACCAAAAGTTACTTCTTACTCAAGGGCTTCATCTTCATGAACGGCCAACTAGCCTCCTTTTTGGTAAGTCAGTGTCCTCTAAGTATATCAGGGTATACTTATGATGTCATATGATTGCTTCTTTTAAAATGTTGTGCAAATGATACCCCTACAAAGTGGATGCAAAAATCATTACGGTCTGTAATATATCTTTTGACATTCAGTTGTGGCTTTTGTTAATCTTAACAAATTGTGCAAAAAAATGTATTTCAATTCCTTTTGTTATTTTCCATTGGATTGCAGTTTTTTAATTCTCCCATTTTTTTTGGGGGGGGGCTAAAAATATACCAGGGAAGCTGAGAGTGCAGCTTCCTCGCTCGCATGTATTTGCATATTCAGGAGTGTTGTGGTGATGGTCCTGATTTCATACTCTCATACACTCATGGGGAAATTACATTCTATATATACGTGACGGGTAAAGTATGTCAATACCGGTCTGTTTTATTACTGATTGAATATTGATGACATTTAGGCACAGGTGGTATTCAGTGTATATGATTGAGACATTTAATAATTATGAGCGGTAAAGTAGAGATCTACCTACCATACCAATCATATTAGACGCAAAGCTGACGTAAATGTAGTCCAGTTTGTAACAGAGGCAGTAAACCTAATTATTATTATATTAAAAGAGAACGTTCCTATATACAGTTCTATATTTATTGGGGAGATAATGCATTATATGTTTATGTAGGAAACTTCTCATGCCTCTTCTACCAGATAATTTATAGGGGGACTCCCACTAAATTATTTATTATTCATATCAGATTAAATGTAAAACAAAGTATTGTGGTGATTTTTTTTTTTTTAAATAGTTCTAGTTTGTGCATTTTTTAAGTGTTTTCACTTAGCTGCATATTAGCCATTTTCTATGTGTTCTAGCTTGGTTATCTTAGCCCAATCAACTAGACAAACGTATCTCTTAATTATAAAGTGGTAAACAATAGAATGGCTCATTGTTAATCACCCAGTCTGGTATTCTGACTAATGAAAGTCTATGTAGGAAGGGACTTCATTAGCATTGTCATAAAGAAAAAGCTCAATGTGGTGAGTAGCAATAAAAGTCCCCCCCACCAATTATCACATGACTGACAACATTGAGAACCACCAGGTCCGCAGATAAAAGTTTTTTCTTTTGGACAAAAGGATTTTACGCTTAAATTGAAAAATATTATGGAGAATTAAAGTACTTACTTTATCGTGGCTCCCCATACATGTTGCGGGGCTAGGAAATGTGTTTTTTAACATAATTGTAGTCTGTGAAGACTCCCATATTATGAATTTTAGGAGTGATCCATAATGAAATGAATTTGCTGTCTATTGTTTCTCATTAGTGATTCAAGAACGAGTCCAAATTAAGATCCGTATTCTATAGAGTTCTGGAGAGAACATGGCAAATCTTGCTGTATGGAGTTGCCCAGAAGGTCACTGAAAGGGACCATAACAAACTCTAATGTATTCCATGGCTGGGAAGGCAATTCCACAAAACCTGAGACTGTCTGTTCTAGAAAATGAAGCACAACCCGACGCTAATCAATTCCTGATTGTCATTTAAGTGTCCTTTCATTTCAAGTAAGAAAGTCAGCGGGAAACAGAATTCATTTGTTACAGTTTCACAATCCAACATCTAAACAGAAAGGAAGAGAATGAGAGGTAAGAGAGAGAATGCATAAAATACAAAAGGAGGAAAAAAAACCCCTCAAAACAAGTGGAAAATGGAATTAGTTCAGATGGACGTGCAGAGAGATACAGACAGATGGGAGCAAAGAATCATGGATTGTCCAAACTTCTGGGTGTTAGCAGAAGGGTTAGCATTATAAAGGTCCATCCCTGGCTAATTCCTCAAGAATGGCTGATTTGGCCCTGCAAAATGCAAAATTCATTCACTATTCTTGGAACAAAAGCTCACTGGGCATGTACCTCCAAGGAAGTCTGTAAGGTGAAACTGCAACTTGCCTGCAAACTACATGAATGCAGTTTCTCAGTCCTCAAGTTTCATGGTTTGCAGGAGGTGGTACTGGCCACAGGCATGCTCACCTTCAGTACTGGCTCACATGAAACGTACAGGGGATCTAAAAAGACCCCTTCGGACACAGACAGAAAGCACTTCTATTGATTTTCGATGGGATTGCTTTCCTGCCAGTGATTGGCTGCTTTTACCTGTCAAAAACACTTATGTCAGAGAGGTTATTATGGCGGTATGATGTATCTGGAGCTTTTTTGTGGGGGTTGAGAAGCAGGTAGAAAATGGATATTTTAGTAATAACTATTTTATTATTCATTCGTTGCTGGTGTGGCTGTTTAGGACAGTAGACTGTCCCTTTAAGGTTTGATACATTAAAAGAGCAGAATCCTCAAATTTCTTTCAAATTTGCACAATAAAGTTGTAAATCATATCTCTCTTTAATGCATAATTATGGTCGGACATAATAGGAACTGTATTTGAGACTAAGAATTACTACGCCATCAGAATCTGCACTGGTGCCAGTCAAGTTTTTTTATGGAGGATCAAATGTTCCTTAGACCATTCAGCCATTGCCCTTATCCTCTGCACCCAGAAAACTTATGATTATGGAAGTTCTAGCCACAAAGTATCTGGGAACAGTCACAATAGCCAACCTTCCCATTATGTTTTACGAGAACCCGTGTCACACATGCCCCACACTGCATCAAGAGTTGAGAGCAATGGTCTTCTGACTTCTACCGACAAAGTTGTTTATCTCAAAGAAAAGACAAGAAAGTGAAATGAAGCAATTTAGCTCACTAACCCCACAATGCTTGTGACCATTCCCAGGGCTATTGTCCAGCAGACAGGGGTTCAGATAGCTCTGCATAACCCATAGGTTCATACAAGACTATGAGATGGCATTTCAGATATTACATGCGCCCATTCATCTCTATGTAAATACGTAAAGATATAGATAAGTGCCAGTGCGTGCAATACATCATCTGTTAGCGCTGCCTACCCACCCTGTGGAGTATCTGACCATTATTTTTGCCTAACCCCTTGGTACCAGGTATTTCACAACTCCTACATTAGAGATCCTGTCTACAGAATGTGAGTGCTGACATTACAGCCATTCCAACATAAGAATATTACTGGAAAACATTTAAAATCCCATCAATTCACCTGCACTCAGCTTAGTGAATAAGCCCCTAACTACATTTGCACCCTGTCATCCTACAGATAACTTAATCAAAAGTGTTTCATAGCTTGAATCCGTGCCACAGAGGTCTCTTGTTAGAACTGTCCGTCATCATGGTGTCTGTAAGCAGGAGGATTATGCAAAGGATTACTGATGTGCGAGTGTGTGACGAATCCAAATAATAAGGAGAGAGGGAGTAACGGAAGATTGGCTCGTGCTGGGCTAATATAGCATTTGTTGGAGTCTTATTGTTTTGAGGATGGCGCGTTTACTCCATATAAAGCTCTCAGTTTCTCTGTTTGTCTTGTGTCTCATAACACAGTGTTATAACAAGGTCCAATAACCATTCCCTGGTTCCAAACATAAAGCCGGTGAATTGGGGGTATTTATTAATAATAAAAAACTTAAGTGAAAAGAATATTTAAGGTCTGGTAGGGGAGAGATTTGTGTGAATGAGGGAGAGTATGAGAATGAGAGAGAATGAGAGCTTGACATGGAAGTATGAAAAATGCGGTGGGGGCATTAAATACCTATTGCCTTGACTATGATTTTGCCCCACAGTAGACAATAAATCTGTAAATCCCTTAATTTGAGCCTATATTGATGATGTAGGGCCAAGTCAGCCCTTTTCATTAGGGGAATATTACTTTAAGGGAGAGCTTTTAGAAGAGATTTGGTTTTAACTCTTTCGCCTGACTATTGATTATGAAGGGTCTGGTTTGAAGGCCTATGCCGGCCCTGTATAATGCACAATACTATGTGTGAGGAGGCTTTGAACAAATCCCACTAGTTTAACAATGCATTATACAGGGCCTGCAGCAGCAGCTCACTGGAGTTGGACCTTCATCATGTATGATGAAGTCAATGAGACCAAAGACAACTCTACTGCAAACTGTCCCTTAAGCGAATAAACCTCAATGATCTCCCACAGTGTGAGACGTTAAAAGAGGGCGACGAGTCTCACTAACACAAATCACACAGCCTTAATTACATTTTCCTGAGAATTACCAAGGTGCCTCCTGTAGCTTTCAAAGAAGTTATTTTTTATGGTTGCATTTTAAAATAAAAAAATAATAAAAAAAACTTTGAAAAATAACCTGAACATTAGGCTTTCATTTTGAAGTCCATTTTGTGGATTTCACACAGAATTCGGGGCTTCCAAGGGTTTGACGCTAACTATCTGATTTTATAAATAAGTCGCATTAAAAACTGCCTAAAAGTAACAACATTTTTTTAACAAACTGTATCATTGGTTGTAAAATATGCACTCACGTTTTTCTGTCTCTTGTTTGGATATCCCAGCATGCATCTGACTTTCCACTTCCTGATTGGCCACTCAGCTAAGAATCTTGTTTAACCCCTTCAATCCCAGGGGTTTTTGGTACCCTCAAAGCCCAGAGCAATTTTGCCATTTTTGGGGTATGTCGGTTTAGCGATTATTCTCCTTTCCTGTGAATAGTGTACCCATGAAAACTATATATTGTTTTTTCAAGGAGAGATAGAGCTTTCGTTTGATACCATAGTTGGATGATTAGCTGAGAAATTTAGTAAAACCTAGCGAAGATTAGAAAAAAAAACTAATTTGTTTTTTACGTTTTCCCTCTGAATCCTCACAAAATTAGGTAAAGTGATGGAAAATCCCCTCCAAGTTTATCAAGTCAGGTGTCCTGATTTCAGAAATACCTAATTTATATAGATTTTCCAGACTTTCCCAGCACCAGGGAGCATACTATAAGGTGTACAATTTTGTATAATTTTTATGCCTATGGCTTAACGGGTTTGGGGGTTGTGAACGGGGGCAGGAGGGTTATACTGGCTAGATGTTATGCTAGGGCTAGGGCAATGGGTGTAAGGTTTTTTTTTTTATTATCTTCTTTATATATATATTTTTTATTTTTTTATTTTAATTTTTTTACATTTTTTTAAATATTTTTTAAACACAAGAAATGGTTAGAGGTTCCTTAGGGACCTCTTGAACATGCCAGTGATGTCACAATGACATCACAGATCACATTATAATTTTTTTTAGTATTATTTATATTATTATTTTAATGATTTATTTAATATTATTTTTTTAATGAATTAACTTTTTTTTTTTGCAGCTTTTCTGTTACAGGACGGGAGGGGGAGTGAGAGAATGGTTTCTCACTCCCCACCCCGTGATCCCCCTGCACCAATCACACTGTGATCTCTATGCAGGTCCTCACAGACCTGCATAGAGATCGCAGCGTCTCTGTGCAGGGGATATCCTGTCCTCCGATGACCTTCCGGGTTATGTCAGCAGTGACGCAACCCGAAAGGGAATGCCCGATAGCGCGTTTGAAACTGCGCGATCGCATGATAGGGCAGTTTACAGTGTAACAGCTTACCGGCTTTCATGCCGGAAGCTGTTACAGGAGATCGGACAGCAGAAAGCCGGCAATGCCGGCTTCTGCTGTCAGTGGGGAGTCCAGGCTGTCAAACGACAGCCTGGTCTCCCATGCAGTGGCAGCGATGTGTCCCTGACGCTGCACGAAGGGCTGGACGTACCGGGCCGTCCATAGGGGTTTCTTAATAGGCGTTTTTTGGACGTCCCGGTACGTCTATAGGGAATTGAAGGGGTTAAAAATTGCAACATGTTATTTGTAAACAGGAAAAGTTAGCAGGCCCAACAGGTATATAGGAAAGATCTTTTCATTACAACTGCAGTATATAACTGAGTACGCGAATACCACATATCATCAATATGTCAGGCAGACTTCAAATAACTAATATTCAGACCAAGTGTAAACTTACAATCTATTTTTTTCACCGTCTTCCGTTATTCATAAGACGTGGTCATTTGCCGTCGGCAGATTAGTAACATGAATAGCGTATCGCCTTGAGTTATTTTAATGCCTGAAATCACACTGCTTTTGCTTCATTTTAAATGTACGGCAGCTTGTTCCAGACAATATTTATTTCCAAATGCCCACTCAATCTAGATGCCTTTTCCCTAATATTTGTAATCTCTCACTCCAAAAATCAGCATTCATGAGGGAAAGCCTACAGCATCTGAAAAGGCCGTAAAGGAACAATCAGCCTTAACCTTATTGGATCTTAAAGGAACAGTCAACGTTTCTTAATTTCTTGATATGTTTGTTTAACCCCTTAATGACAAAGCCCGTACATGTACGGGCTCAAAGTGTATTGTTTTCAATGGGTATAGGGACCGCCATGTGTCCTTAATGGGTTAAATGTTGCCGCCTTCTCCCCTGTGATATGTAAAAATATTGAAATAAATACTATGTTGTGTTGCTAAGTTCTGCCCCAGGGAAGGCAGTAACTTATTCTGGCCTAGGACTGCAGTTCTTAGGAGCGGCATAACAACGGCTCCCTACAATGCCACTACACTAGAATACCCTCACACACTCACAAACATAACCAGACATCCACGCTAACATACCCAAAGACACACTTTCACTAACATACACGGTCAAAAAAAGACTTAATCATAGATACGGTGTAAATATTTCCGGGGTTTACACTAGACGCCCTAGTGGCTATTTGGGGTATTACAATACTGTCCCACTGGCTAGCCTTTCTCTTCCTAACCCTAAGTTGGACCTCAACAACTTCTGGCAGATTTCTGTGCCAATGGTATGGATGGGGTAGGAGAGAGAGAGAGAAGATCATGCAGATGAATTTATCCGCTCAATGCCTAGGCTCTGCGTGCAGCATTAGATGCTTGGTATTGGTGACTTTCCAATGCACAAGGTAGCTGATCACTGTTTGGCGATGATAGTTGATAGCAAAGCAATTCTGGTTTGCTTTACTGATTCCTAAATAAAATCCGGCATGACTTCTGCTGTAAGGAAAAATGACTGAATTTTTGGACTGGGTAAATGTTTTTCAAGCGTTGGCAATGAGTGTAAAAAATGAGGTTATGAGCACATTTTAAGAATTCATATACTGGACATGAATAGCATAATTCTCAAATTTAATATTCACTGATATTTTGTATAATTAAGGGTGGTTCTCCATAAAAAGTGTTTGGCTGAGATAGTTATAATGATGTACAATATTGCCAACGAAATTTTGCTCTACTTAATGAAATGTCCTATTTGTTTTTAAAGAGCCAGTATCATCAAAATTTTCATTATTCCATTTAAATAAATGCACGGCGTAAATTGTAGTAAAATCATTTTTGCATCACTAAAGATATTATATTTCATAAAATGAGTGCTTTTCTTCTGCTGGCGTTTTAATCTTTTTATCTCTCTCACTCTGCTGAGAAAAAAAAATCCTTCAAATTCTATCTGACCGTTTTACTGTAGATAATATAACATTTTAGCACTATAAGGATACATTTTGGTAACAACCAAAGCTAGTAAATCAGATTTAGATGTTTTTTTTTTTTTATCAACGACGGAACACAGAGTTGTCCTTAAACCCATTAAAAACAATGCATTGTGAGCCCGTACATGTACGGGCTGTGTCATGAAGGGGTTAAACTAAGTGTAAAAAGGACAAAAAATAAATGCTATTTTTTGTAACATTAAATGACCCTATGTTCTGAAACCCGAAACATTTCCATAGTCAGACAAATCTCTCTTTCTTTGTATTACTATATGTATGTATATGTGTATATGATGTATACATGTGATCTCGTATGTTATCCTTATAACACTGTCCAACACATACACTAACATACACTTTAACACTTTTTTTATACCTATACACACTCTCACCTCGCCTTCTTTTTTTGTGCTGCCCCACTACCGCCCTCTAAAGGTCATCTGGGGCTTATACATGCAGCTAGCCCACCTCCAGACACATCTAACGCCAGCCTTTTCCAAGAGGGAGAGCTCTGGGCAGCCTACCCTATCCTACCCTTGTCATGTACTTTGTGACTTCCTAAATGTCCAATAATATTTTTTTTTTCTGTTGTATACCAAAATCTTTGCACAAAAAAAGAAAACATTTACCTTGTTTCCTGATTTTTCCCAGTAACACTTACTGGTCGTGTAACATAGAAGTAGGCACTAATAGGTTGTTTCAACAGAAACAAACAAAAAACGCATCTTAAAAGTCTCTGTTTTTTGTTGTGGGACTGTCCCTTTAAATTCGAAACATCTTATCACAGATCAAGTATAGGCACCCCTTTCCACGGATAGGATTTGTCATCAATCTCCAATAGAAGGATTCAGATTTCAGTTTTGTGTCTCATTCTGAGCACACAGAGACCCCAGTTCATTTTGTGTTTTAATTTGTTATGATTCTGATTATGTACACAGTACATTATAGGATAACTGTTTACAGCCCTGGTAATTATGGTTTCCCCGCTGTGCCAGCTGTAAGACACACAGCTTCCGTGAACACAATTTCTGGGTTTTTTTTTTTGCTTATTCCCAGCAACATGGATCACATGGATAGTTGATGACGGCAAATAATCTGAAGAGAAGAGTCACAAGTAAGTCAATTTCATAAATCCACTTCCCAAAGAAAGAAAAGAAATAAAAGTAATTTACTAAATAAGCACCGTTGTATGCATAGATGGCTAACAAGACAGCCGGGACTGTGCTACACATTACTTATGACATAAGTAGACATATGCCACATAATAAAATTAAATCTAAGAATAACTCATTTTGAAGGGAAACCCTTAAAAGGGACAGTTTTGTATCATTGGCACTCCCACTATCGAAAATAGTGAGTCTTTGTGAGTAACCCAAGCCCTCTGTGAGAACATTCTTACTAGACAAAGAAGAAGCTGCCCTACTGCAGGAGGGGCACTCCTCCACCATGGTCCACCATTTCTTGCCAATGATTGGCTGCATGTAGCAGCCAATCAGCATCAGGAAAGTGCTCCTTTAAAATCAATGAGATGCACAGCATTCCAAAAGCCCGCACTGGGGTTCCGGAAGATGAATATATCACGTGCAGGGAGATGTGTCCCTTTAAATTCAAATTAAGCATAATTAACTATTATATGCACTTCCTTACTGAATAAACCTTAATTTACAGTAGCAGAAATCTTGATTTTCTAATAGACTGCTTCAAAATTAGTTCATAACATTGGACTTAGAAATAAAAAGAAAAAGAAAAATCTGTGAATGGTGCTTTTAAAACAATGGTGTCTGGTAAAACTATGTTTTTAATGCCATTTAAGAACCATTTTTTTAAAAATATAATTTCTATTTAGACAATGTATTTCTAACTTGCGATAATTACACTTCGCTGATTACAGAAAAAAAAAGAAATGGCTGATATCTACTCATTATGATGATTTTGATTCTAAATATTAGAAGATTACCGCTGTGCATAACAAAAAACACAAAATGGAAAATGCTTTATAGGTTATTAAGATGTATTTTATTTCCTTTTAAAATCTTATTGCAAGCAACATAATTATAATAATAATTATTGGCTACAGAGTCCTGTATAGTTGCAGTTTCCATGATGTAGTCAAATCGATAATCAATTAATAAACTGATTGGTAATTGCTACTTATTTTTGCATTGGCTGTGTTATACTTACTTTGGAGCTGAGGAGACCCACTTTGAACGCTGTGAGGTCACCCAGTCAGGATAAGAGCGCTATTTCCAGTCTTATTAAGCATTATAAGAATTATAATTATCGTTATTTAAATGTACATTTTTTGCCGCATTGTATAATTGTGAAAGTATGCACATTTTTGAAACATTGCAACAGACAGGAATCTTAGTTTGGAAAGTCCGGCTTTTCAAAGCATTATTAGGTGGAATAGCCTCCCTTGATGAAGTAGTAGTGGGGGATGTAGACAACTTAGCCATACTTTGAGAAGAAGTTTGACCTCTCTGGGGCAGGAGAGTTTGTAGGAAGGTTGTGGTTTCTGCTCCCTCACTTCACCGCTCACTATGAAGGGACAACACTGGCCAGTTTCTCCAGTAAGACACGCTGAGCTGGGCCTGGATAATGTATATTTTAATGGGTGAGAAGGCTAAAGAAAGGTCACTGATTTGACAATACATAGTGCCGGTCAAGCTCTTTTAATGCTCATGAAAGCTCTTCTGTCAACTCTCTCTTTAGTAAATAAATATACAGGGATAAGCCTAGGGTTTTGGTGCCTGGGTGCTGTAGTGGTGACCCTCCCCATTACTAAAACACACTCATACTTACACACAAACTCGCTCTGAGAAAAATGATCTCCCTCCCCCTTTCCTTCACAACACTAAGCATAGACTCGCCCTTCCACTTGTTGACACACACACTCATGCTAACATTATATACTAACACACACAATCATGCTTACACATGGCTGCCTTACTAATGCAGGGACTCCCTCGGCCATGTCTTTACAATGTATTTTCAATGACCTTTGTGAAACATGATGCCCATTTCCCTTAACAATATAGTAGTATGGGACAACATCTTCAGGAAAAGTATTACTCAACCATTACAACAAATTTCCCCTTATACACTCTGACACTGAGTGATCGCCCATCCTCCGAAGACCGTAAGCTTTCTGATTTTCTATTTAGTTTATTTCTTCAGATTGAATTCCTTTTAAAATGACAGTGCTGATTCTCGTGCGTGAAAAACAGCCGCTTTTTCCATTTAATTAAAAAGTAAAAGGCCTAATAGGAAAAACAGTTAATTAAACCGAAAAGTACTGTCAAGCCATTTGAAAAGTTGCCTCTAAATTAATCTCTAGAGACGGGTTTAATTCCTATAAACTTTCAAAGACAGGAGAGAAGGCTCCTTTGCAAATCATTTCTGGCAATGAGAAGAACAAGGAGCAGGCATGTAACCATGATATCAAACCCCCAACTGCATGACCTCAAGACCTCTGTGCCCTTAAAGTCTTAAATATGGAGACGGGGGCATAACTAGCATTTGATGGGAACTGGACTAAGGATGTTTCAGAAATGTCTGCGGCGTTGGAAAAAAATACTTTAAAGAGGGCAATATTCACTTTCTTGAACTTGGTGCATGAAAAACTGTCTGTACTTTAACATCTGTGATATTCTTTGGCTACATTGGGGAGCTTGTTATAACAACAAGACCTCTAACCTGTTCCATCTCCTAATCTCTTTCTTACCAATATACACAATCCAGTTGTTGAGAAGACAAGACAAGACAAGGCAACCAATAATGGTTGAGATAGAGGCAGGGGCAATGGGATAGTGAACCCATTTTAATTAAGTAACGAGTTGCAATCTCTTGAGTTTATTGTATAATCCCCATGTGCTATGTGCTAAATTCTGAGACAATGCGTTGTATCTCTTGGTACATAGAAGAACCCTAAGCAGTTACTTTATGAACTTGAGTGTTAACTTAGTCAGTCAAAATGCAAACATTTAAAAGCTTAGCCGTTAATGGCATATTAATCAATCTTAGGTAATTTGCCATTTGCGTTGCACGTTAGTAAAATGAATGACAGCATTAAGGTTTTCCATCTGGAAGTCCTGACCCTGTGACCTAGAAGAGGTCCATTGTGTCATTTTGCCTCTCATTTCTCATTAACACAGAAAATAATTAATCTGACACATTTCCATGAA
>VKOC01002453.1:0-63620 GCA_009364415.1 Spea multiplicata | reverse complement strand
AACATTTCTATGTATTTTATTATGCTTATATATAAAATGAATAGACAAACAGAAAACCATAGAATTTGCCGGCAGATAAGAACCGTTCGGCCCAATCAAATCTGCCGGGTTCTTCCGGCTGTAAAGACTCAAACTTCGCTGGGAAGCTGTTCCGCTTATCTACTACCCTCTCACTAAAGTAAATGAATTAATTATGTTATTATATAAGCTTATTTACTTGTATCAGGACTACAAAACCCACTATCCCCAGAGAACTTTATGACTTGCTATGGATGATAGGATTTGCCGACCTTCAAAGCTCGTACCAAACCACGATGTTCTCGTGTAATCAGATTGCCGTTCTTTGTTTCATGGCTGAGCGCTCGCGTTCGGGGAGAAATATTTTATGAAAATATTGTATAGTGTATTTATCCGCTGCTATCAAATAGTCTTGATTTTTATCGCTCTCCATAATTGTGCCATACGGAACGTTGCCGATATGTATTCTATCACAGCCTGCTTAATACCAGCCCGTATGTTCTAGTAATGGCAAAAGATAAAGCAATTCTTGTTTTTATCGCAAGTTGCAAAAACATTTTTTTTTCTCGGGCTAGAATACCTACAGCCAGGTAGCCTAGAAAAGGAGATTTATTGACATACCTTGGCACTTTTGACCTGACCATTAGACTTCTTAAAGAAGAGCTCCTTCCTTTTTTTTGTTATTATTAATATGAGATTAAAAATATATTTTTTTAAATATCACACTGTTTTTTTTTGTTGTTTTTGTCGCAAAATAAAGTGTTTTTGGACAACTGTATATTATCCTTTTGTATGAGTTGTCGCTCTGTTACCTAAGCCCCAATCTACTAGACAAACACCCTGACTCCTTATCATACTGCCTGTGGGAAGCAATAGAATGGCTCAGTCTTAATCACCAAGCAGACACTCTGACTAATGAAAGTCTATGGAGGAACGGACTTCATTTGCATTGCCATAAAGCATCGGCTCAGTGTGGTGCTTGAGTTTATTGGAACAAAAGGATAAAATCAGGTTTTTATTAATGATGACAATATTACTGTAAACAAGAGATATTTTTCCATGGGGCTTCAACTTTATATCAAACAAACTAGATTTATCTAGGGTGTAATAATAAACCAAAATATTAAAATATAATTTTTTTTAAATAATCAAAGCAATTAAAATACCCATCAATATGTATCAATTACAAAATGTCCAATTTATTCATTTTTATTCATTTTATTATATTATTATTATTCATCTTTATATATATTATTATATTATGTTCAGAAAGTTTACGTTAATGACATGACACATGCTGTACTGTCAGTGAAAGAAGCTATTACTACATAAAACTACAATGTAAGCAATTCTTTCTATGAATTAGAATGTTTTTCTTTAAAAATAAATGTTTGAAATATTGAAGCTAATTTTCAGACATTATCATAAGAATGCATTTTAATGCCTAAAACAAAACAAAAAAAAAAATCACAGTTAATGGATTCTTTTCCAAAAATTAATTTAAAGCATCGAGACAAATGTCACTGCAGGAGTTTTAGAGCTCATCACGGATTTAGAATTTTAAAAAAATCCTAAAATTGTATAAATAAATACATGAATGAAACAGAAAAATCAAATGATTTGGTTGAAAAGTTTCCCTGCTAAAAGCATTAACTCCTTAACCTCCAGTTCTGAATTTCTCTCTCCTAATTTGCCACCAAAGCTAAAATAGCTCTGTGAATCAACCAATTAAAGAGAGCGGGAGGAAGAATTTAATGGGGAGGAATAATTGTTGAAAAATCCTGAGAAAAAGAAGGTAAAATGCTTTTCCTCACGGTATACATGGAATGTTTTTTTTTACATCTATTTTTCTTTTTTAACTGGTAAACCCCCGGCATAAAGGACATGGAAGTTAAAGTTTCGACTAATACATTATATGACACCACCGGGTTATTAATAATTTATTATGATAATAATACTTTTTATTGTTTAATAATCTGTTGTCTATGTGGAAAGAAATAACTAGATTGTAAATGATCTCAATGTGTAATTTTTTGAAAAATTTTTTTTCCTAATAAATGATTTTAAAAATTAGTCGATAAATCCACCAATCTATTTTTTATCTTATTTCACTAATATGGTTTTGCTTCGCATGCAGTTTATCTGGGATTGATTATAAAGTCTTAATTCACCGCAGCGCACCAACTAAGTCTGTCTAGGCCCCGTCCAGGATGCCGGAGAGAATGAAGGCGTTTGCCGGTATTATGTCATATCGTATTATTATTATTATTATATATTATTATAATATTTTATTTTTATAGCGCCAACAATTTACCCAGAGCCTATTGGCTATCCTCTTCGCTATCCTTTTCGCGGAGTAGCCAAGCCTTTCCATGGCGTTGTCTAACATGTCTATACCCACCAACCAACCAACCACTCACTGGTTAACTAAGTAATGGTGGCTCGATACACGGTGGGCTTTTTACTCTACATTATGTACCCCAACCAAGTCGCCCCCCCCCATGGAGACCAATATGTACATCCATTTTAGAGAGTATTAGAAAAATACCAATTATATAAGATCTCCGATTAAATTAATGTTAAAGATCTGAAGATCTTGCTCTGTACGACACGGGGCTGGTAAGATATTTGGCCTCGTAAATGGAGGAGACGGTGTAGAGAATCCTTTTATTCGAAGTGTATTTCAGTTCTCTTTAACATCATTCTTCCTTCTAAGCTAAGTCACCCTGCTGGCTAAGTTGACGGAATAGTGAGCCGGCACAGTTGGAAGTATCCCTGAAACGGCTGGCTGCCAAGGATGTGTATTAATCAAATGTGAGCCTAGTACCCCAGGGTGAGCTACTGTAGGCACCACATTAACATCAATCCCTTTCGATTCTCTCATCTTAACACTGAGCAATACTCATCAGAGCAAGACGCAGCGATTTGGCTGACGGGATTATGGACAACAATATTTGTCTTGTGCCTCCACATCCACCACATCCTCTTTCTTTTAATTACTGGATCTCGTTTGTGTAGAATTTAATGATGCAAGGCATCCTGCCTTATTGCTGATGTCATCGGTGGATGAGCAGATTGAACCTTTGTACTTCGCGCAGGAGCGTTCCTCTTGTTCAGTGCCATTGGGTATCTCTCGGAATTGACGGTTGGGCATTTTTTCCCACTAAAAACTGCAGAATACACAGATGCCGAGCGATGTCAATGTCAAGTATAGAGTAAGATGTAGAGTTTCCGAGACCTCAGAGGTTTGTTGTTCCGATGAACATTTATAACACTTCATGTAGGTTCATAGATTGAGAAAATGTATCTTATCAACCCAATGAGGGCCACGTATGCACATGTAGATATTATTTTGGTTCATCATAGCATAAGCTCAGCAGGGGCCTTAGACCCTAGGTAATGGCTCATGAGCAATGTTGGGTTGGGTATTTATGTTGGGTACCATTTATAGTCTAATGCCTTCAACACCCAACTCAAGAAGGGACTATTCCTCATAATATGTGTCCATTTCATTGACCATCAGGACAACACAAAGACATAAGGGTTATTTTTGAAAATATTTTTAGAAAATATCCCTAAAACTTTTTGGGGAAAGTGCTGTAAATTTGTTAGCTTTACATCATATCTTATTTAATGAGATTTTATTTTGGTTATTTTATTGTTTGACTTGACCTTTAGAATGTTACCGATTTCCTCTCATCGTTTTAACGTGCTTGCATTATTTAACCGCGTGCGATTTGAAGTATAGATTTCATCGACTGTTATGAAATTATGGGTAAAGCATTAATGTTCACAAAAAAAAAAAAATATCCACAATATTGACATTCAGCGCGCTCTGCAAACACCTGCAATTTTTCAGTCAGTTGAGCGGGGTCACCTTTTTTAATGGTATATCTGCACATTACTGTAATTACTGCTTATTGAAAAGGGAAAATAGTAAAAAAAATAGAAGTAAGTACATTTTAGCTTAGAAAAAATCACATCATTTCGGTAAAGTATTGTGTGCAGAATTATTATTCCTGGGGACTCTCTGGGTTTGACCCGGAGCCTCCGGACGAAGTGATTCTCCAGGTCACTCTTTCTCTGGACCAGGATGGTGGCCAATTTAACCCCTTAAGGACAATGGGCGGTACCCTAGACCCATTGAAAACAATGCATTTTGAGCCCGTACATGTCATTAAGGGGTTAATACCATTTGGGGCTTGCCTGGCCCCTTATCTGCAACTTCAGGTAGACTAAACGCGACTTCAGTCGGATTTTAACCATTTTAGTGATTTTGTGAGTTGTTTGCGAGTGCATGCGACTTTAAAGAAAATGAAATCTAATTTAAAAAAGTAAAAATAAACGAACCGCCCTGCTACATTAAAGAAAATAAAATAAAAAAGCAAGCCTCCTCAAGCCCCCCAAAAGGGGCTGATGATGACCCCTCTTTTGCTTCACCCTGTACATGGTGGGGTGCAGTTAAGTAATCCTAGGGAGATATATGCTCCCCATCTCCCCATCACCTGTTAATAGGCATGCGGGGACTTAAATAATACATACTAAAACTTTTTTAATGAACTGGGGGCTTATGCCTTCCTTTTACCCCATTCCTAGTGTGATGGGGTGGTATAAGATTAAGGAAAGCCCCTCGGAGGGCACCCCACCCTTTTTGGATGAGGAGGCTTAAAAATAAATACAAATAAAAACCCTTGTTTCTTTAAAAATCCCCAGAATATAAATCTAATTAGGCAAAAAAGCAAAAAAACAGATTTCCTTGTCTTTCCACCCAACCATTTTCTTTTATTGCTTCTTTAATTCAACTCTTGTTAAACTCTGTGGCCACGCAGCGCCTAAGATTGATGGGAGTTGCAGCAGCACCAGCTAAGAGACCTCAATTTGCCCTGACCTGCCGTATGCAATAGAAAAGCTTCTCCGCCAGTAATCTACTGGTGCTATTAAACAGAAGCACATATTAGTTAATTAACACCATCACACAAATGACTCATTAATAAGACCATAATTCATGCCTGTGGCTTGTAATTATGCAGACCATTACAGCATACAGAGGACCAGAGGGTCGGCAGCAAGAACAAGAACTGAAGGGGTTAAACAATTTCACTTTGCATCTAATCTGTAATGGAAATTATCGAAATTGTGACACACCCACCGACAACTTCACGCCGAAAAGATTTGTTAAAATCCAAAACAACGCCATTTATATTCCGTCGGCGCGTTTTAAAGATACCACTGTATTAAACATCAGATTTTTATCACTCAACAAGTTATAAACACAAAATAAATAATCCACAGATTCCTGATGCCGTGTCTTGTGTGTATTATCAACCCGCGCTAAAAAGCGCGATTAGATTTTTATCAAAAGCACAACAATATTAAAAGACGAGTCGTGTTTTTTGTGCGCCCCGGAGCTTTACATATACAAGCTTTGGGATATTTCAATGTAGTTTGTAACATAGCGAGAGAATTGGAGGCGCAGTTTATGAATTCGATTCATATCACGCCTGTCAACATTTCAAATGCCCAAATAAGGATATTTTTGTTTTAGGGGCGTGGTTAGAGGTGTGGCTACAGACAGAGCTTTATCAAAACTTGTTGTGGGACTTTGTGGCTTAATCATTTAGATTTTGTCTCCCAACTTTCCCTTATTTTGTGGGACAGTCTTGATTTTCAGACTGTCCTGCAGTCCTGCCAAATACGCCAATTAACACAGAAACGTAAAACTTGCTGGCAGATCGGCCCCATTCGGCCCCTGTCTAGTGGCCCGTTTTCCCTGCTGTAAAGACTTAAACCTTAATCAGTCGTTGGTCTCCTCTTAGATTCAGGAGCCATATGTCTATCCCATACATGTTTAATACCCTCACTGTATTACCCTCTACCACTTCTGCTGGGAGGCTGTTCCACTGCCCCATCCCACCTCCAACCATAGATGCCCCTATACACCTGAAATGTTGGGGATATGATAAGGCGCTTAACACACAAAAATGTATTTATTCATACAATTTAGTATATTTTCTGATTTTTCTATTCACCAGGTTTATAGAAAAGAGGGGCATCGGGGAGGAAAAAGGGGTACAGGGATTTGGAGACTAAAGATGGACATGCTGGCGATATGTTGGAAAAAGATGCTAAATATGCAAAATGTGGGAAAGGTAAGATGCATGCTGGGATACAGAAGAGACGGGGTTTGTCTGTACTTCCCGCCACACAGTGCATGACTTTATTATTACAAAGTAACACACTTTGCTTGGAATCTAGAATAAATATATCAAGTCCCCAAAGATAGTCTACTTTCACACAATTGTATCAACTCTGCTTCTTTTTTATGCCCGAGTACAAAATTTCATGAATATATAACATTTCCAACCCTGCTGATAGCAAAATATTGCTATCTTAGCTCCCTTAGGTCTAAATTCATCAAAAGGGAGATAAATATTTAAGGCATGTAAAATTTGTATCTTTTGCTACACAGCATAGTTTATTTTATTAAAAAAGAGTAGCGATCCAGAAAGCTTACATTCACTTCTGTTCTGTAGCATTGGTGCCTCCTGTACAAGTAATGGATCGTCGGGGCAAAAAGAGATTTATCCAAACTTTGATCTGTGTTCATAAATCAATTAATCACTTAATCAATCGGGTTTCATAACTTTTTTTATTATTATCTCTCTGAATGCAATCATTTTAAAAGGGTTACCACAATATAAAGAAATAATAATAATAATAAATAATAATATTATATATATTATTATTATGTAAATTATAGTCACTCTTAATTTCTCTTTCATAATAATAATAATATATATATATATATATAATATATATATATATATATATAATAATATATATAATATTATATATTATAATTTATTATATATATTATTATGATTATTGTTATTAATATTATTAGATATAATATATTATTCATAATACTATTTGTAATAATTAGTCTAGTTTTTATTTGTCTTCAAGAGACAGGCATGTTATACATTCAGAAATATCTAAATGATCAGTAAAGAATTTTAAAATAACTTTCCAAATATACTCAATAGTAAAAAGAGCTAAATCCCCCAAATTTATACAAAAAGCTTGAATTTTCAAAACAAATGTAAGGACATGAAGTTATCTAGTGCTTCAGATAAAACATCTATTATTTAATGGCCTCTGAATATGTCGGGGGAATGGAGAATTTTGTATGTTGGCATGGTAGAGCATTAGTCCTAGAGGTTAACACAGTGAAGTCGTCCAAGCATGCATGGAATAGGCATAATCAGGGCTGATATTATCATATAGGTGACCTAAGCGGCTGCCTATAGCTCCTAGCTGGCATGGGGGGGGGCCACCAATTGTTTTTTTTTCATGGCAGCGAACTATTGCAGGGAATAGATGGGTGCTGAGACATAGTTCGCTGGCTCTCAGAAAACCAAGACTGTGATTTTGCCTGCATAAATATCTCTATTCTTGGGCATCTTTACCGCCCCGTCATACACAGATTCTGTCACAAATCGGAGTTTAAATGTATTTTTCATCCGCCTGAGGCTAGCGAAGCTTTCTTGTCTGTTCTGCGTACACTCCCATTTCAGCCGTTCCCAAACGCACACTTAATCAAAAGCAAGGTGTTGCATTGAAATTCTATTGTGCCGAGGGCAAGGTAAGCCCCGCTCAGCCGGGAGACGTTGGTTCCAATCATTTATCGCTTCGGTCTATTCTAATTAGGCCCCCTGTCACATACGTCATGAAATCCTAACATGGTTTCCATATAGATTGGACTTTCTAATCAATGAAGTTTATTATTGATTACGTGTTGTGTTATCCATATATGTTTGAGCTTTTTTCTATATTACAGAACAAGCTGTCAAATGTCACCAATTCTGCATCGTTTAATGCAAAAAACAAATCCTAACATACAATATGCATTGATAACAAAATAACATAACATAATATATAAACATAATATATATACTAATATATGATAGTAATACTATATATACTACTATAAAGTGGTTATAAGATTATGATAAGTTTAAGATATAGATATTATATTTGGATATTCCCTAATATAAGATTATATATAGTATATATATATATATATTATATACACAAAACTAACTAAATACTAATCTTTTGCTAGGAAAATATATATAATATCTTTATTTAAGTTTAAGGCAAAAGTTACAACGAAAAGCTACCTCCTGTATTCTGTTTCACTCATTGACTTGCACAATATTAATATTAGAATCATTTTATTATTTAAGCACTCACTAAGTGCAGCTAACATATTTAACTTCATATAATTATTAAACCCTAAGGGAGTGGAATATCAAAGGTAAGGGTTTTTTTTTTGTCTTTTATCCCGGCTTGTGTCAAAATGTTTTAAGAATAATAACTTTAACAATGTTTACTTTCTATCACAAAATGTATAATATGAGATCGCTTGTAGAGAACCACGGATACATTTCACTTGTCCATAAATCTTCTATTTAAAAGTCACCAATGGTTACCCTTGGACAGAAGTATCTTCACTGTGTTACAAAGAACATATTCTAGTATCTATATGACTTGGAGACATCAGTATGAAGACTGTTGTTTTGCTTACATTGTCATTGCTTGCAATCAGGGCCACCATGAGTCAAGTACAGCCTTCCTGGCTGACCATGAGTCTGCTCCTTGCTCTTTGCAGCCCTCTCACCAGAACTGGGCTCCTGTGGCCTCCTACCCATGTCTGGATTGGTGGGGTCCAGATGGGCCCTTCTGGACTTTGGGACCTAATGGCTCCATTGGTTTTGGGCAGTGGCACAAGCACAGGATGAGCGGGTAGGAGCATCAAGATGTAGGCAGGGCAGTGGGACTCCGTCTTTAGGTTTGTACTGGCCCCCAACATTTCTGATGGTGGCCCTATTCATAATCAGGAATGTCGCTTTTTGTCCCATTGCTCCATCCTCCATATTTATTTTTGACTACTGCCAGTTCCAGTTCTAGAATGTGATGTATCAGCCGAGGCAATGAATGTAACCTCATCCAGAGTGACAAAATCCATGGGCGAGGAGAAGCCGACCCCCAATCCCCGTGCCTTCTGGATAAAAGAAAACATTGATTGCACAGACCTATGGAAGTGCGAGCATCCAGCACGCCAGTTATCCGTTCAGTTGATTACATGTTATAGATGCATTACTAGCGTTAATGCAAGCAGCTGACAAGGGATGTCGTCATTTTGCAGGTGTCACTTTCATGCTTGGCTGGATGAAAAATTCCTGGCTCTGCTAATCTTTTTCTTTATAAGTGCCTTCATTCTTCCTCGGGATCCGAAAATATGTTTTCAAACAAATATAATAAAATCTCATTATTTTAGTAAAGTAGCTTAATCTGCCGAGAGAAAAAAAAACCCTAAATATTTTGAGATGCAATGTAAGAAATCTGTTTTCTTCAACGCGCTTCCATTCTGTTGAGTCGGCGCGGCATATTTTAACTGTATTATACCTCGGGGAACGTTCTTACAATGTACACAGATGTTCGGAGGAATAGGGAACATATGAGAAGCATTTTAGCGGTCTTACCTGCCGTTCGCTGTAATGTTCTTCCATATTTATTCCTACCCTTAGTCCAACCGACGCATTTGGTAGGATGCGTTACTTCTGTATGATAAATGCATAAGCATAATTAGAATGCTAACTATTATACATACTTTACATTCATATGATTGTATGTAATCTGTTTAGAGCTTTTTTTCAATTTGATCTATACACTGTGCTGCTTGTGTATAGATCAAAAGATATATATTTTTTTAGACTTCATCTTAAAGCTCTTGTGTCTTACTTAGAGGGATCTTTTTTATCCTTAATTGTTCAATGATTTCAAGGTAATGTCCAGTAAAAATGGTTGTTTCCTCTCTTTATCACATTACGATGGACTGGAGACAGAATTTTGGGATATGGGCCACCAGCTACTGTGATAATCAAGGCAGGCGTAGCAATGGCGAGGTGGCCTTGGCACTTTAAGGCCAGTGGACACCTGATGATGTAAGTACGGTTGACAGCTGTATATAAAAAAAAAAGGCTGGCGATTCAGTCATTGAATCTTAAAAAACATGAGAAAATATTATTCTTCAATATTTTATTATTTATTATTATGATCAATATATTTTATATATTATTATATATTATTATTATAATATTTTGCTAGAATTATGTCAATATTATTATTATTATAATAAAAGTTATACTTTTTTAGCTTTGGATTTTCTTAATTAAGATTTTAAAACATAAAATTGTTAGAACTATACCGCACTATTAAGCGATATCTGGGTTCTTGTACATTATTTTATTGTTGAATGCTGCGCATGTGATATTGACTTGTAGCCCTGCCAGCTTTTTAGTGTTCAGCCAAATAACACAATCAGATGCTCTGTAAAGAGCTATTCCGCTGCGTATACCCAAACCTTGCCAAAGCTGAGCTAATATTGGTTGTTGCCATGACATTCTATGCAAATAAACGCACTTTGTTGAGTTTTTCAGGGTCCCCGTCGGCCTGGAAGAAATATGTAGCCCTTTAATCTTTTTTTTGAGTCCAACACTTTGATTTCCCATTATTAAAGATTTGTTTGAGTGGCAAAGGCATTGTTTCATATTTTATCAAAATACTTTAAATTTGAGATGTGCAGTGAGCCAAAACGCTCTGGATTTAGAATTCAACAGAAAAGAAGAAACAGATTTAAAAGTGACCGTGTTCCTTTCAAAAGGTTCAATATATTATTCATTTATTTTTAAATTGTACCCTAAATGTGACTTGCCAATAAAACGGAGATACTTTTATTTGAATTAATATAATATTTTTAGATACAATATTTAAAATGTGTAGGGTTTTTATAATCCCAATGGAATTATTTACAGGAAACTCTATAATCGGAATACAAGGAAATAACCTGAACACAGATAAAGTTATGACATCATTGTTTCATTATACAAATCTGAAAAGAAAGCAAAAATTAACAAATGGAGCAAAATAACTTAATTTAGGAATAATTTAGGAATGGTCATCTAAATCCTAGGAACAGGAAGATAAGATATGTTATATCCACAAGTTTGTTTTCTAATATACAGTATGTTGACTTCTTATTTTAATACTTACATTATAATATAACAATTTGACTTCTTATTTTAATAATTACATTATTGATACATGTTTACTTATTTTAGTAAAATGGATACTAATCTGTATACGATGTTTCTATTGTATTAAAAAGAAAATACATATACTACAATACTGACTGTTCGTGGGGGTCGACATGGAAAGGCCAAAAATCATCCTTCTGATGCTTTCTAAGAATAAGATCCATGCGCAGCATGGCAGATGGTGTTCCAATTCACCTCCTGTCCCTCAGGAACAGGCTGCCTCTATCTTTCAATGTTTATTGTGCTCTTCCTTTTTCCACAATATCTCATCCTCGATTTAAATGAACAACATTTAACACTTTCTCCGGGATATGATTTGTCTGGAAAATATTACAAAGCCAAAGATAAATTTGCAATGTTCCCAGGCCTCAAAATCAGACAAGGGTTTCTGAATGTCCACGTCTTTAGCCCTATAGCTGAGTGAGCCACTGTTGGCCCAAGCTAAACTGAAGCCCAAAAGTTGACTCAAGCTTCAAAATAAAGGATCAAAAATGCCTAATTGCTTCCTGTATTTTTTGAGGGCCACAAGTATATGGTCTCAGCTTGGCCATGGATCAGTAGGCCAAGCCATGGGTTGGAATTATGCCATATAAAGGAATTGCTTGCCTACTCCAATATCAAAGTTTAATTCTGAAGAACAGATTTCCAACACCAATTAAAAATGGCGACCTTGAGACTTGATGAAGTTCCGTGCCTAGTAACATAAAATCTAGTTTACACAAAGGGTTGATTCACAGAGGTAAATTTCAGTGGAGTGGGACCTGACACTTTAAGGCCAGTAGACACTCGCGGACGCATATGGCTGCTGGAGGAGAAATATGGGTAAGAAATATGGGTAAGTATGAGGTCGTATCGACCATTGGTCCACCATCCCCGGTGTGCCAACCCAGGCCTCATTTCTGACCATTCTCCACCCCCTCCATCTTTAAAACTCAAGAATATGAGAAATGCAGGTACCTTAACATATATATATAGTCCTAAAGAATAGACGTCTTCTTACCCAAGGCATCAGACTGACCTTGCTATTCTAAGACCCTTTTATCATTAGTTTACACTTATGGTGCATAAAATAAAATAATAAGGAAAAAACTCTCATTATTTTTTTTTATCCTTCTCCTCCCAGATTTGATTTATCGCTGCTCTTTGTAGGACGGGCTGCCGATTATTGAGTTAAATTAGTGATTCTGATCATCAACAAGAAACTAATCATTTTCACGATAGGAAGTTCACGTAATATATATATAATAGTTTACATTGGCAATGGTTTTTATGATCACCAGCTAGTGTTCCGAGCTATCCATCACTTTTAATGCAGTGCTGAATTATAACCAGTCTCTATGCCGCTGCATCGTCGGGGCCACTCTGGGTATAATCAGTCATTATAACGTTGCAGCGCCGGGATCATTTTCAGCATGACTGGGCATCAGAATTCTGCATGAAAGCTAATACCATAAGCAATACCATCAAACATTCACATCCACGGTCTGCTGAAGCACCTCGAGCAAAGTTTGGTGTATTCATCCAAACTATATGTAGTTCCGAGGACAGTACTAAAGCAGTACAACTGGCAGAAAAAGAGCTTACAGTCTATACCGTCTATATTTTGACCAATATTCGGTTTATTATAATGTAAAATATTTTACTGATGACTTTTAGAAATCAGTGGGAGGTCGTCATGAATTGATTTATTAAAAATAGCTTGTTATTTGTATTTTTACCTATTTTTATATAATATTTTACTATTGGGGTAGATCTGTCATGAAAGCTAGAAAATAACTAGCATTATCTAAGCAATATTCTGTTCTCAAGCTATCTCCCTTCTCCTACACCCATCCTTAAAAAGACTGCTTTAGCCAATCAGAAACAACCAGCAAATTAACAATAGGGGAGAGATAATAGGGATGAATAATCATGCGCATCCTACATACAGAAGGATGGCCCTTCTGGTGTCATGCTGGATTAGAAAGGGCCTTCTAAAATCAAGGACCCTATAAAATCAAGCACCTAGCCATGCAGTCTACATTTAAAAAAAGATTTGGGAAAAATAGGTGTAGCATGACTGCACAAAGCAAAGTCTAGAAAGACATTGTTGGATGGGTTTGGTGTAGAAGAACTTGACCGGTCGCACAGAGCCCTGACGTCAACCCCATCGAACACCTTTGGGATGAACTGGAACAGAGATTGTGAGCCGGGCGTCTCGTCCAACATCAGTGCCTGAGCTCACAAACACTCAATTGGATGAATGGGCAAAAATTCCCACAAAACACCCCAAAATCTTGTGGAAAATCTTCCTGGAAAAGTGGAAACTGTTATAGCTGCAAAGCGGGACCAACTACATTTTCATTTCTGGATTGTAAGCTTGTGAGCAGTGCTCTCTCCACCAAATGTATCGGTTTGTCTTAGTCTGTCAATTCTTGTCTTGTCATATCCCTTGAATTTATGTATTGTATTAAGCTCTGCGTAAACTGTTGGCGCTATATAAATAAAAGATAATAATAATAATAATAATAATAATAATAATAATTTCTATCTATTGAAAATGTGATGTCATCAAAGCCCCTGTTGGTGTAATGGCCAGGTGTCTATATAGTATATATATGAATCTATAGAAAACCCTGGTAGCAACATGTACATACATCATACTCCATCCAAAAGTGAGTTCTAAATTGTTGGAACCCTTCATCAGAATCATTAAGCCTTCTTGATTGTCCGCTTGATTGGTAAGAACCATCCTTACCTTTTGTAAGCACTCCTAAATATAATGTTTCTAAATGACGAAATAAAATAATAATACTAATAAACGGTTTCTATTAGTAATATCTGCCTTTTCAATGGAATTATCCCCAAAATGCGTAGACCACTGGTTCCAGTCTAATTTTTCTTTTCTTTTTTTTTTTTAACACCCACTCTTTCATTTCAATAACATTTAATTTCGAGATTCGGTCAATACCCATCGAGCGAATCCCAATTGATTTGGGAATATATTTAGAGTTGTCGAAAGGCAGCATTGATTGGGTTAAAATGCTGCAATCCATATTTACAAGGTAAAGTGGATCTAAAGAAAGACGATTGCCTTTTTTTTTCTTTTTTTTTTCTTCCTGCCACTGCGCAAAATGCGAGTGCGCGTCCGTCCGAAATGTATTTATCTATACGTTTAGAGATCCTCGTTCCGTAATTGACACTACGATGCGATGAATGGCCCCCTCGCTCTTCCAGAGTAATATCGGAACGCTCGCTCTTGTTATCTATCCAAATGGGATATAGAAAAATCATGACATCCCGAAATGCGGAATATCCACGTGTGTTATTTGTAATAGCCATGTGACCTTTTGGTAAGTGTTCCCTGAGAGCTATTATTGATGGTCTCATAATGGAAAGACATGCCATTGGCTTGAAGTGTTGCCTGATGAAATTTTTCATTATCTTTCTTCTCTTTTTTTCATTTATTTATTTATTTATTTTTTTCCCTCTTGCTTTCATAAATGCTTTCATCCGACTGTTCCAAGCCTCGCACCGGGGCACTCAGGATTATATCGAAGTTTATAACTGAATTACTTTAATTTGCCCACAGAAGGAGGAATAAAAAAAAACGAATGAAAAGTGAAAGAGAGGAAAAAAAAATGCATTATACAGTAAGTCAATGCCGTTTCATTCTTTAAATCTAAAATGCCATTTGGCTGATTGAAAAAAAAATCATTCTGCCTTTTTTTAATTTTTTTTTATATGCCATGAAAGCCTGACAGTACGGCTATTGATTTCACAGCAAAGTGATCAAACCGGGTTATTTGGCGAACATCGATATTCTAGGTGCAGCGACACCATATTTAAACATGTCCGGAAAAAAAAAAAAAATAATAATAATTATGTTGAGCGTTTCTTTAATTAAGAATAATTAAAATAAAAGTAGATGGCCTGGGAGAACCTGCGTGCCAACAGCAAGGAAAAAGGATGTGAAAATATATAGCTTAATATCATATAACGCTCATATTAATGCCACTTCTGCAGATAATTACGTATAATGTCACGCAGTATTTAACCTTTCTTTTTACAGATCAAGCAGAATATGTTACATTAACCTAGAATGGTCTTATTATATATAGTGCTTCAGTACATCCAATGTTTATCTCATCTGACGAAATAAAAGACAATAGGGCTGAGTCTTGTGTTATAACCCCTGCCCCAACCCTAAATTGGATATATATTGGTGCAAGTCAAAGGTGATGCCTCATGTGTATAATAATAATATGTTATGGTATGTAGAGGTGCAAGAGCTTTTGGGATTTTCGGTGGTTTCTTCTTCATTTTTTTAAGTTAAGATGACATTTTATTAACCGATATTTGGTCTTGTTTTGATGGACCTTTAACCTCATGAGGTCGTATAAGACGTGTGCTACAGGTGCCACCAGTTGATACAGGATGGGAAGCCATGAGTGGTGAAGCAGCGCTGGAGTCCAAGTCTGTAGAAGGAAGAGCTAAGCATCTCTGCAAGTATACTTCAACGCGAGGGTCTACATTTGGGGCCCCAAACAAAATACTTAGGGCCATAATAATAATAGAGGTCTAAGAGAAGTTCATGATGACTTCTGGCGGAGTAGGGTGTCACAAATCAGTACACCCGACAGAACCATACGAAACAATGAATGTACTAAATGAATGTTCTAAATCTCCTCTCACTTTTGAGACGTCGAACTTTTTGTACCAACGTAATCTTCAGGATAGATGCAAGTAAAGCCTTTCTTCATATTGTGTCGCCAAACAAGGTGACGTCTGTGATTCCAGATCACACCTCTTGCTTGAGGGTTACTACGTTCATTCATGGAAACAGATGTCCTGCAGCATGGACAATAAAATGCCCCAAACCACTTATGAAGGCAACAGTGGAAGAAACATGTCTTCAATAGGGGGCTTCACTGGTTCCCCCACACCCTGTCACAGTTGCAGAATTTATCTACAAAGATTTGTCAACAACATTTGATATGAATACTCTTTGGTTGCCTCAGACCATTGTACGGAGCTTCGGATTATGATGGCTCTATAAAAGATATAAGAGGCATAGCGATAACTGTAGTGTGTAGTGGACATGAGATGTGATATTTTGTCCGTAACTAAAGACCATGACATGTTTAGAGAACCTGTTCTGTCCCCCAGACTATACTGACAGATTGTTACTCAGACGCACAAAAATAGGCCAAGACCATGGCTAGCATTGTGTCAACTCCGTGTCATGCAGGCCTGTTATGTGTATCGATTTTTCATCACATCAGAAAAACAAATAATTCGGAATGACTTCTTGGCCAAAATGTACCATCTCTAATATAACAGCTGTCACAAGTTCACCTATGAAAATAACTCATTTTCTCCTGATATTGGGATTAAGGAGAAAATGCACTGTTGGTGACCAGATGCCAAAACATGGTCGTTTCATTTATTGTGAAAACCTCAATCTATACATTACATGGTTTGCCCTTGTGTTTGGAACATAAAAAGCCTAAAAAATGTAAAATTATATCTCATGGCTTGATAGCTGTTTATGTAAGAGAAATGTTTACTTTAGAAGTGTCCTTGGTTTACTATTGCCAGGAATATAGTCTTCCCATACTGTACTAGCTATTAGACTCGTACAAAAGGACCAAAAAAGATTTAGACACATTTTTATTTAGTTTTGGTCCATTTGTTGACGAATAACACATTTTGTTTCCTGCTCTTTTGGTTCAGATGAAATTCAAAGGGTTTTACGTTTGGAAACAAAATCACTTGTCAGTTGTCACCCTCGTACATGCTCCTTCACACTCTCATTCTCTCTCATATTCTCTCAGAATGTCTCCCTATTTTCTTCGTCGACCTAGTGCGTGTTCTTTTCTCCTTATCCCACAGCTCTGTTAATTCTCTTGCATCTTCTTGTTCTTCTGTCTTCGCCCGCTGCTCCTCGTGTCTTCTTTCTTCATCCGCTTCACCATGAACCTGGCCGCCCAGTGAAGAAAAAACGATGCAAGAGAAGAAGCGGAGCTGCAGCAAAGAAGAGAGGGACACAGAAAATGTAGGGGGGGGCATTCAGAAAGAGTATGAGAGAGCACGATAGAGTGTGACAGATAGTGAGTGAGAGTATGAGTAGGAATGGAAAAAACAAAGCAAAAATTGAAACAAAAATTCAGAGCGTTTAGCTTCATTTTCATTTGTTTTGTTGGGGGTCCCCAACCATTTTCAGAGATTTGTACGAATTGCTGAAAACGGCAAGTTGCTTAAATTTGTAAATTTGCTTAAATAGCTATGGCAAAATATACTTTGATACTCTGTGCTGTACATTTTACTAAATAAAGTGATCCTAAGACATCAAATGTTTAGTGGCAGCCAAGTGGTTCTAATGATGACCCATATGGAACCAATATGGGCCATTATTAAATCCGCTTGATAACCATAAAGATATTCTGGATAAAGTCACCTATACTTAAGCACCAACTGGCATGCTCAGGTATCATCACATTAGAGCAGAATATAAAGGATTCAGCTGAATATGCTAATTAATGGAATTAAAACTACTTTGCCTTTCGATTGTCCATTGAGATTAGATTTCTAATTACAGTTACTAAATAAAAGCTCACGACTTTTTAAAAAAATGACATAAATTAATGTTGCACTGCAATGCACCAGACATAAGTAACAAATTCTACATCGTGAGTTCTTATTTACCGGTTCTTATTTACCGATCATTAGGAAGGTCACAGGAACCAGATTTCCATTCGCTGCACAGATACCTGATTTAGTATTCCGTTTCCTTGACCCCCACAAAAATACGTGAAAGTAATTGTTTCTGTTCAGTGTTGTAATTACTGTCATCCCTTATGCCGAGAATTTTAATCAAATTGAAATTTGGTCGCTCATTAAGCATATATAAAATTGTTAGAATAGAGAAGAAACAAATACAGACGTTTTCATTTCATGTCCACTGGATGTGAAGGCCTCAAAAAGCTAGCGAGGATTCTGAATTTTAGATCACTTTGCTGGTCAACTTTTTACAAGACGATATAAAATGTGAAGGTCTATTATTTGCCCAGAAATTATAAACTTCAGGCACCATCTTGGTGAAGAGATATTTTTTTAAGACTTTGAACTTAATTACGTATTGTAGTTGACCTTGAGAGGTTTTGGTTCTTCTCCTAAATTAACGGAGGTTCTTCTCCTTGATTGGGTAGACTGAGAGCCAACGCTTGGGGAAAACAAATAATTCACAGCATTTGTAACAGGTCCACGGGTTTTTTGAAAGGAATTCAGTGACAGGTTCCCAGCCATTAACATGACCCATCACGAATGCTGCCATCTGTGACAATACTTTATGGCAATGGTTTGGAACGCGTTTCTGCTACCTTCGGAAGTTGTCAGCAAAGTCAAAAACATCAGATAAATGAAATTCCAACAGCAGAGGTGTCAGGTATATTCTTCGTATAGACATGTGACTTTGAACTTCTTTCTTGGTATTTATTTCTTACATGTTTATCCACAGATGTTCTAAACGGAGAAGACAAGAGCATAACATTTCTTATGTATTGGCTTGTTTCTCCATTCGTCCATAACCAATACCTAATCCCATAAACAATGATTGATTGTATCTTGACATTTACTAGGGATGTCTTGTTTTTAGTATATGGTAAAGCAAAGCAAGGTTCTACCGAACAGTCTTCTCACAAGAAGCAAACTTTCTTTTTTTGCCTTATTCATTCTGTATCATACCTGAGAATTCTTATAGGTTCGATCTGGAGTCTCCCCAGAATTCACATTGGATTCTGAGGCTATGGAGCAGCCTTTGAGCTTTGGGTGTTGGTGAGTGAAACCTAGCTTGGTCCACTCCTCTCTCGATCCTATCCATTTCTTACCCCATTCAATTTCAAATATCCACCCATGATTGATGCAGCTAAACCAATACCTTAATCTTCGCATGAACCACTCTTAACTTCTATTAGTAATTGGAGGAGGAGGCTCCAGGAGAGCGGACCAGGTAAGGTCCTCGATAGGTGTCCATCCCTGAAGAACTAAGGAACATGGGAAATAAAAATGGCTTCATGTTTGTTACTCTACCAGCATAAGAATGAAAAGGAACTGATTGAAATATTGACTTTCCTCTCTAAGGACAATACACACTTACCGTAGGAAAATGGAGATGGGTGGTCGGTGGGATTCGATAGTCTGAAGCTTGAGGTGATGTCTGCAAAGAAACGTTCGGGCAAGATATCGGTTTAATAAGTAGTTAGGGTTTAATTGAAGCAAAGTGGAAGTCAGTATAGAAGAAGCTGCTCCAATCTCTATTATTATGAAGCACTTACCTGCCACAAACATAAAGAAGTAGGAGTTAAAATCAACATCTTAAAGAAGAATGAAAAGCTACATTTAGTATAAGTGGGGGATACAAAAGTATATATATATATATATATATATATATAGTGAATTGTAGAATAGTAGTGTTGTTGTTATTTGTATCTAAATGTTTATTGTGGGAATTGTTCTACAATAGTTGACCAGACGCATCATTGCTTAATAAACACTAAGGATATACATTTACAGGAAAAATGCATATATTGGTGCAAGAATCTCTACATTGTTAAAGGGATAATGCGGTTATTGTCAGTGGTTGCAGACGTCAGTCCAAAGCATCATAGCCGCGATCACTGCCGGTTAAAGACAACGGCGGCTTGAGTTCACCAACGGAGGAAAAGCCTCAGCAGCTCAGCTTCTTTGTTACAAGTTCTATTATGAATTACTTTTTTCAGTTCCTGTCGTTTATGGATGCACCGGAGGATTTTCTTCTTGTGAAAAGGCTTTAGAAGAAACAGTATTATATCATACAATAACGTTGCGTTATTAAATTATTTGCGGATCATTCATACGAGAAGGGTGGTTGGATGCTGAGCTGTTGTAAGGAGGATTATTCGAAATGTAATTAAGCAGATAGCTTTTATGTGTGTTAAGGTGCATTAAAGTATTAACCATTTCATAAATACACCACAAGTATCTCAACTTTATAGTGTTTTGTGTTGGATAATTGTAATTGTGACTTATTGCCAAGCATTTGCAACTGGACCTCATGTAATGGGAGATGGATAAAAGGTCCTATTTTTTTTAGATGCAGACAAAATTGCAAATTCTGCCCATTTTTCTTCCAGGAGTAGAACGGTGACGAGAAAAATCCTAAGAAACTTGTATTCAGTTCTGTGTTAATCTTTTGTGATGCCATAACTAAGCCAAGTGAGGATCATCAGCTACCTCGATTTACAGCCATTCTTGGGAACTCTCCATGAGAATCCCCGGTTGTGGGAGTGGCTTGAGACATGCCCCACGCCCCGCCCACTTGCCCTCGCATTTGTATGTGTTTGGGGCTAGCCCTGCTGACATCAGCGGACCGTCCACTGACATCAGTAGACCCACCCACCAGCTTCCCAAATAGGAAGCACTGTGGGTAGCGGAAGCCTGGATGGTCCAAGGTATGCTTGCCGCCATCCTTACTGCTGAGCGCCACGGTCCTTATCGCTAGTCATACCCGCTAAAGGAAAAAATGGCCTCTTTGGTCATTTTAAATGTTGAGAGATATGTATAAGCTGAGAACGCGAGAGAGAAAGAGAGAGATTAGTCTTCTTTTTTTTTTCTCTTGCAACATTTTCAGAACTACCATACAAAACAAGTTTGAGATGCTCACCAAGAATGGACAACTACTTAATAGGTCCTTCAGCACAACCCAAACACGTCTTGTTTGGTCTTTTACCCTGCAAGGATCTACTGGGACCCATCTCAAGTGAAAAGGTGAGTCCAGACATGGACCTCCATGCTCTATTGTGCCTAGATGGATAACAACTGGACCCCATTGACGAGCCCCATGAAGGATTAAACATACATCTGGGGTTCTTGGTCCCCTCATTCAGGGAAACGTGCCTCGAGTTTCAGTTCTTGGCTGCCCTAGGATGGGATCAGACTGATATTTTGATGGCGATTTTTCCTCTATAAGTCACAAGAGAGCTGAAACTTGAGACGCTCTCAAACAGGGGACCGGCCATAGGACATGCTATGAAGAGACTGTTCCTTCCTGGTAAGCATCTCAAACTTGTTTTCTTTGGTAATTTCAGAACTACAACCCAAAAAAGAAGTTGCTCAATTAATTGGTTAAAAAAACCCTGAAACTTGTTTATGGAAAAGTCTTTGTAAATCTCTTGATGCATTATTAATTCTGCCACATCTTAAGTGAAGCGAGAAAATTATGTAATTATCTAGTTGCTATAATCTTAAGGAAAGGCCCTGAGCTTCAAGACCTACAGTCCCTTTAACATTACGGATAAAGTGTTCATCGTTGTTTCCGTATGTCACGCCAACAGTCACAAAAGTGACTGCAAAGTCTACTGTCAGCTCTACTGATTGTCAAGAGCTTCAAATCCTTGGAAACAGAAAACGTACTCAAGGGCCTTCCAAAGTCAATGGCGTTAACATAGGACTTAGATACTATCTGTGACGTCTTGAGGCTAGAGACTGATTTTATATCTCAAATGTTTTTTTTTTTTACATCAGAAAAGTTTGTTTATAGGAATGAAAAATTTGGACTAAAAAACACAAAATCTAAGTGGGTTCGTCAGCCACCAATGAATCTCAATGGGGACATCTTTGAGTAGGACATTTTTGAACCATACATTTTCATATCCACTATCCCAGTGAGTGTATAGACCAATTTTTTTTTAACTATATACTAAATTTATGATTAATTGCATATATTTATAGTATTTTTGTGTTTGTGGCACACACACAAACACACGCTTTCACTCTTCCTAGACGAATGTGTGGTCTAGGTTCAACCAACAATGCCTTACTCCTAATGTTCACAAATATATGCATTTACAGCCTATTTGAAATGGAATTAAGAATAAATAAATCTTAAAAAAGAACCAAACTGACCATTATTACTGAGGAATCACAAACGTTTCCCATGCAACATTAATTACCAAACCGCATCTACCACGGCTTCTGGTTTTCACAAATATTGACAAATCCTGAAGTAGAGCGATGTTTTTGTTTGCATTTTGTGATAAGATTATTGCAACGTCCCTTAATTATATTAATCAATAGCGTCTCCTATAAGCATTCTTCCCCACCGTCATAAATACTATATGTGATTAAATATAATGGGTACGGCTCAGCATGCACTAATTAAGATGAATTATGAACGTTTAGAATTATCTATGCCATGCTCTTTTTTTAAAATCTATGAAATTCCACTGTTTATATGAAGAGAATGGCATTAGTTACCGCGAAGTTTTTTTGGATGGAACTAGTACCTCTCTTGCGTTCCCTGCTGTGCTTAAGGCGCTGACATCTAGTCCATCGAACATACCATTAAAGAAGGCAGAGAGTCGCGGGAAAATGGAGTACATCAAAAGCTCGAAGTATATATAAAAGCCAACAATTTTGTCAATTTGTTGTGAGAAATACAAAGAGACTTTTGATAGCGATACTATATATACCATAAGTGTGCTGATTTACCGCGGAGAGCTCTAAGGCGAACAATTTGGAGTGGTAGAGATACTCCGGTGAAAACTCCGGTTGAAAATGTTTTGATTTGCTTTCTTCCAAACAAGATTTCCCAGCATTTTGACGTGCATTCATGTTGTGCGCAGGCGGTATGCGCTTTATTTTTTATTGGAGGTTTATTTGAAGAAAAAAAAAATAATAATATTCAAAAAGTGTAGCTTCGGACTGGATTATTTCAAAGGATGGGAAATACTAGAACGAGAGGCTATAATGTAAAACTAGGGAATGTAAGGTAAGTTTTACTTTCCTGAAAGAGTGGTAGGTAAGTGGAGCGGCCTCCCAGCAGAAGTGGTAGAGGGTAATACAGTGAGGTAATTTAAACATGCATTGGATAGGCATACGGCTCCTGCATTTAAGATCAGACCAACGTTACAGCAAGAAGAACGGGCAGACTAGATGGAATCTCTGGGGTTCTTACACCGGTTACGATTACATCTGCTTTATGAGCCACTAAAGGAACCAAAAAATGTCTTCCGTTCAAAAGATGGACACTTTGGCCCACCAGACATGCATGGGAATTAGGGGTGTTGGAGGGACCAGAAGTGGCCGAAAATATTCTCCAAAGCTGTCTGTTCACTAAAGAGCGAGTTTGCAGGAGAGCTGGATATTTCAACTCCCAGGCTTCACTATGCAATATGGAGGGCAAAGGAGCTTCTCCTACATGAAGGTCCAAGTTGCCCCTGTAAAGCGCACAAGAACTCGTTACTGATTTAGCTGTTCATCATAAAGGGCCGGCTCAGCCCTTCTTTCAGGAGAAACGTTCAACTCCCTACAAACTCCCTTTTTAGTGAATAGACTCCCCCCAACGGCCTCTACCCTAATGTCCTCCATTGGTTCCAGCAGTAATGGAGGTTTGAGGTTCAGATGACACAAAGGCTAAAAATGCATCGTACTGTATTACAGTATAAGAGTGATATAGGAGATGGCCCTGATCTTGTGAGCTGACACTCTATTAGACATTACTGGACATATCTCTCGATATCTTCCCTCAGTTGGGGGAATCACATGACCCAAATTTAAGGCGATTGAGTAAAATATCAAACCAACACTCAATCACAAAACGTGATCCAAAGGAATACTGCAAGCAAGAAGCGTGATGTTCAGTAAAGCTTCTCTTCTATAAACTGGAAAGAAAATCACAAATTAGTTCTTTCGACGATAAATGAGATTATAACATTTTGCAAGAATCCTTTTAAATGGTTAGTTTCACATTATATTAATCATTTCTATACTCATCTCCTCGCTCTTAATGACAGCATCGATGTTCAGTCTGTTCTCTAATATCTCGGGAAAAAAATAAAAAAAAGAACCTTGAAAAAGAAATTGAAATTCTCATTACAGACAAATACGTTTTATTCATGCAAAAAAAAAAAAAAATTGTCTAAAGCCTCTACTCCCAATTTGTTTCCGTATTTGTTTTGTTTGAGCCCCGTAGCATTCTCATGCTCAAGTGAATCCCTATTTCCTTTTTTTTAAATCTATTTTTGAGGTATTGTGGCTTTGCAAGTTTAAGTCGGGAAAGCATTAACCAAGGGCGCTGCTTACCCACAACGCAGAAACACAAGAGTTTACCCTACGGCCAAAAAATAAAAAATAAGATTTTCGCAGCTTGCCCCGAAGCAGATCCATTTCTGTTTCCTAACCCAGGATTTCTTTTTTTTTTTTAACATTAAACGCACAAAAGAAAAAATAATAAAAAAAATCTGATAATGATTTTCAACACCTCACTGCTATAATGACATTTTTATTCTATCTTCCTCTGTTTCAATACATATTGCCATCTGCTTCCAAAATTCATTTGCTTAAAGGCTTACCTTATTTTAAGAAAGTTATGTCAATCTTTCTTTTTAACGGCATATTTTTGTATATTTATTTATATATTTTTTTTCTGAAAATTATTAAATTGGATTGTAAAGCCTCTTGGCCCCTTGTACCAGCCCGGATACAATAAGGAAGACTGTGCATAGCGAACATAGTTTCTATTATACATTTACTAATGTTTACCTATAACTAGAATCCTGATGTTGCTTCACACCAATAAAATGTGTTTTTAATATCATAAGCATTTTTTTTTAATTTAGAATTTGTTAGTTTTAATGTTAATTTCCAACTTGAAGGTGGTGAGTTGTTGCCTGCCACTTATTATTCATGGCCAACACATTGGGCAATATTGATGACCTACTTATGCATATATAAAGTTAAAAAAAAGAGACATTGTTAATACTATAATTTTTTTTCTTTTTTTAATTATTTGCATTTATTATTATTTTATTATTATTTATTTTTTATTATTTTTTATTGTTGTTGTTGTTATTATTTTATTTTATTATTTTTATTTTTGTTGTTATTATTATATTATTATTATTTTGTTGTGTTATTTTATTATTATTATTTTATTTTATTTATTTTATTTTATTATTATTTTAACTAGTTTAGTCATGATTTAATTTTTCAGGCATTTAAAAATGTATATTAAAAAATAGGAATCTTCACAATTTTGCTTAACAACCGCATCTGGGACATCTTTTATGCCTTTTCAGTCCCTTTTCATTTCATCTGAATGCAGCTATGTATCAAAGCATAAACATTGAGTTTTTTTCCCCAAATTATTTATTGATCTGTGTTCTTTCAACCTTTTTATTAAGTGTTGCGCTGTTCTGCCCTAGATCCATATGTGTCCAGGGACGGCAAATTGTCCTATCTATGATTTGGTTTTGTATGAAATAAGTTGTTTTTTTTTCCACCAGGGAAACTTGTGACATACCGAAAAGGAAAAATATGTACGTTTATGGATGATACAAAGTTTCCTCGTGTGTAAAGACTATTTCGAGAGGAACATTGGTGACACCTGACATCTAATTTAACAAAGGTGACAGCGCAGTGGAGGACTTGGTGAGGAGAAAATGTCTAACGCCGAGGTTCTAATATAACAGTAAACTAATAACGAAAAAGGAATGTATAATAATAGGTTTTACAAAAAAAACCTGTTAATTTTATTTAAAAAACTTAATTTTATTAAAAATAAAGGTTGGTTTTTGTGAAGCTCGTCTTGAACGTATGACTGTGTAATATGTACACAAACATATATGTGTATATGTTTAATGAACTCGTGGTGTAACGTGGTACAATCTATACGTGCGCAGGTAGCAGTCACTTGCTGCAGGCTACCTAATTTAGCATGAATTGTCATCGGAGGTTCTTTTGCCCTAGGTGAAAGCTGTTTTCAGATCCATATTTCCAAGATTGATGGCCTCATTTGAATGGTTTCAGGGCCATGGGAAAGAGTAAAACAAACAGCAAAGAGAATTTAATCATGCCTCCGACGCCAGTGAAGTTTTCCTACAGCCTTACATCTTTGACGGCGAAGACGGCGGCGATGATGGAACTTTAGAATATGTCTACCAAGGTAATTATTTATCTTTGTCCTAGTTATTAGTTTTCATGGGAAAGAGTGGCCCATAATCTGCTGACAATAGATATTACACCAGACATGAGCTTACTATAAAACACGATGTATAGCTACCAAGTCATAATAAACTGCATGCGGCTTTCTGAAAATTCTGTAATCCCATCAATTTAGGTCTTGGACTTTAACAATGGGCAGTCCCTAAACCCATTGAAACAGTGTCATTAAGGGGTTAAAGCCATGCTACATATATTCAAGCAATGATGAAAGCAAGATTCGGTGGTATGATCAGGTTGGGATCACTTGCCGATAGTGATGTAGGGGAAACTTAGAAGACCTAGAAGGTTGTCATATGGAACCGCCATACACGTCTTCAGATAAATGCCATGGATTCAAAGACCCCCAATCACTTGCCTTGTAGATGTGGCTTAGTTTGCATACAAAATCAAACATTAATTGCCATTGCCATGGTGTCACACGTTGGTTTTTGCCGCAGACTAATATCCATTCATACCTTGAAAGATTTTTGAGAATGATTTAAAAATGTCACTGGGCATTAATTTAATTTAGATAATTTAGATCAGTTAGCCATAAAAGTATGCCCTACACCCCAGGTTAGATAGCTACAGAGTTCCTTGTTTGTAATCTATAAGTCAACAATGTACATTGTTCCGGAGTTCTATGCGGCCATCCCAAGAAGAAAGTAAGCTGAAGTTACTGCGAGAGCTGAACGAAACAGGGACGGCTTTTTTCCACCATGTTTTCTAATCCCATTCTGTTGTTCTTGTCCATAAAATCATGTTTATCAAGCTTAATTACATAATGGATTTACCGGGAACAAGCGTGACCGTATCTCAATCTGACAGCGCAATTTCTTCACAGAGCTGAAAGCATGATGAATAACCTAACTGAACGAACATCACATGGGATAGAGAGATTCGAGGACATCACGAAAACTCCATCAACAAAAGGCAAGCCATATATACATATATATTAGACCTGGACCAAAAAGGGTTAGAACAAATTTTTGGTTTTCCATTTGTTGTATGAAGAACATGGAGGTGTTTTGTGTTTAGTGCTAATTTGAGGGGTGGTTTTTGGGTGTATGCAGGGTGTTTGTTGAGGTGTTATTGGGTGATCAGGTTCTTTGAAGGTAAAAACATTTGGAGGGTTAGGGTGTAGGAGAGAACGTCCTTTTATGATTCTATTGGGGGAAAGTATGGGTAGTAGGCTGGTGTGGCACAAGAAGTTGTTTTTTGGGGCTAGGGGTGCTAGAGTCTGATACATTGCGAGTATGTTGTGGTTTTTCATGTCTTGCAAACCACACATTACATCTGTTGTTCTTTCCTAGAGGAGGGAAAGTAGGTAGGGGCAATTAGGAGGAATTGCCATGAGGATGTTGCCTTAGAGACTGTCCTTGAGTTCATGCTGATGTATTTTACTGAAAAATAAGTAAATACAAATGTTTATGATCAATAAATTGTGTTTTCTGCCCTATCAGGTCAGATCAAATTGGAAAATGAAATTAAATGTCACTAACCCTCACTCTCTCAATGTCTCCCAACATCTCCATCTACTTCTCTGCTTCTCCACATCTCCACCTCTCCACTGCCCTGGAGTTTCATTAATTTTGCAGATACATTGTATAATTGAATTACCAGTCTTAATAGAAAATGGGAATTCCCAATATTATGATGACGTAACATGAAGGAAATTCACGGCTTTTCCACAGCTGCTTGGGCAGAACGTTCCCATAAGAAATGAGAACATCTGTAGAACACTTATAAAGAGGAAGTGAAACTTCCCAGTCATCCTTATTAACGCTTCCTTTATTGTATTTCATTATCTTGAAATAAGGCTGGGATTGTAAGGGAATTGACTGATTGTTTTTCTGAATTCATGATTTGGATGGACTACTGTTTTTTCTGTCCAACCAAACAGCGAACTGGCAGATGGTGGTGATGAAGCTCCACATGGACGCTACATGCTTGGTCCATGTTGGGCATCTGCCATTCCCTTTCGCAAACCACCTGTTAGAAAATGAAAAGAGCAACACGCCAGGCCACAAGTTCAATTAACCACCATCTGTACTCCACTTGGGATGATAGCAGTTGCCTCCCACAGAGACATTAACTCATACACATATATTTTTATCTATTTATATCAAATATCATATGGCGCTGGATTGTATTGGCCAAGATAAAGACGTTTTACTTAAATTCGTACTTAAATCTATTTCTCTTCCCTAATATCTGACATAGCTAGAAGGTTTTATTGTGCCGCAATCTCTTTCACTGGTGGGTGCCCACACGTATTAACCAAGAATATTTATAACCTAATTAAAAAATATTAATATTAAAGGCATGCTGATGTTTATTTATAGCATCAGCCTTCTAGAGATTAATGAAAAGACTCTAATAATAATGATGAAATGGAATATTTCAGCCAATTGCAAAGTCTAATTAATAGAATTGTAACTAATTTCAGCAAGTACAAAATGTGTGTCACATGTAGGCAGCCCAACGAGCACAAATCCAAATTATTTTGAATTACAAATGTATTACAATTATGTTTCTTTTTTTTCCTAGGAGAAGATGGCCATTATATGCGTTTTATTTGCGTGTAAACTGAAAAAAGAACATATTTTTAATACAAGAATTCTACTTTTAAGCTGCAGGATCCTGTATGTGCCCCCACCCCACAAATTAAAATTAATATTGTCAAGAATATTTATTTCACAAAATTTTAACTGTATGTCAACTGGAAAAAAATAGAAACCTGGAGATTAATATTAACTTAAATAAATAACATTTACTGAACAGATATGCATATCTGGGAACTTTCCGGGTTTGACCGGGAGATTGCCAGGTGAAGCACCGCTTCTCCGGTTCTCCAGGTCAAGCCCAAAATCCTCCGGGTCATGGGAGCGCGGTCTTGACACTCCCTGCTCCCCGCCTATTTTCCCTTGAATTACGTCAGCTGGAATGCCCCTGACGCCAGCGGGAACCCCCCCGACATCTGCAGGACCTCCCCCGACGGCAGCAGGACCTCCCCCACCAACGGCAGCGGGACTGCCCACCGATGTCAGCGGGACCGCCCACCGACATCAGTGGGTCCGCCCACTGATGTCAGTGGGCAGTCCTGGCCTTGTCCCACAAGGGAAGGCTCTGGGTAGCCAGAGGCCACAAATTCCCAAGTATGCAGATATGGTACCTCGTAATTCCCACCACTATACACTGAGCCAGACATTGATAGTAGTGCAGCATAACCCCTATTACTATAAACTAAACCAGACACTGACATGGTAGGCCTCTGCCCCTAAAACAGCCTGCCTGCGTCACTACTGCCCCTTTAGCATCCCAACTGTGCCACCGCTCCCCTTTTCACAGCCTGCCTGTGTCACCGCTGCCACTGAAGCAGCCGCCTGTGCCACCTCTGTCTCAGTCTCTCTGTGCCAAGTCTGCCCCTTAAACAGCCTGCCTGTGCCATGTCTGCCCCTGAAACAGCCTGCCTGTGCCATGTCTGCCCCTGAAACAGCCTGCCTGTGCCATGTCTGCCCCTGAAACAGCCTGCCTGTGCCAAGTCCGCCCCTGAAACAGCCTGTCTGTGCCAACCTTGCATAATGGGAAATTCAAAAAGTCTTGTTAGTAAGGTGTACACATCTTAATGCATCGAACAAAACATTAATTTTAACACGCAAATGCTCTAAAATCCTTTTTTTGAATTTGTATCCTTTTTGGAAAAAAATAGATGTTTGGTTTTGCCACTGAAATTTTTTTTTTTACTTTCTATTTGCTTTTTTTTTTCTTATCTTTTCATTGTTTTCCCAAAAGGCAACGCAAGACAGATGCACGGAACAAGAGATGACAACGATGAGAATTTCCATATGAATAAAACGCTCTTTCAAAGCTTTTAGACATTTGTAAAGGTTTCCAATTCTCTTAAGAAGGCTCAATAGTTTGAGTAAAAGCATATAATAAGTGACAAAAACACATTGTTTTTACAGTAATACAAAGTAATGCCATTTAAACAGAGGAACTCCATGAGATTAGTTATTATAGTTCCAGGGTCTTCTCGGGTGGGTCGGTAACTTTGAGTATTGAGCGCGAGCCGGGTGAAACGGCCAATATTCAGAGGCCGTTAAACTTGAATGCTATAGATGAAGTTCACGCTCTCCTATCTAAGACTGATTTGGGTAAGAAAAAATGAAAGGTTACCATGGAAACTGCACAATTTTACCTGCTTCCAAGGTAACACCTGCAGAAAACCAGCCATCAACTGCATAAAGAAATACTAAGTGCCAATAAAACAGATGACAATGTACAAGGTAAGACCCAGTTATAAAAGCATTCAGCTATATATACTGTATATATTCACATATAAAACGAAAGACATGGAATTCTGAAGAAGTTTTTATTACATAAATAGTTACAAAAGGAAGAGCCCCGGAAGGAAAGAATGGGGCGGAGGGGCTCCATGAATGAAGTGTAGGACAAGGTCCCCCCTAGAATGTTAGGGAACAAAAATGGTTAAATTATGAAAGGCACAAGTGTCGCAGGGAAAGGGTTAATACTCCAATAGCACGAGCAAGGCCGCATATGGGAGGGGGTAATTGGGCCTCACTGAGGGGTATATAAAAGGGCATGTGGGGCAAAGATAATTAATTAATTTGTGCAGGAGTTAACTATTTATGGGTATGGTTACTCGTGGTGCACAGAGGTGTAAGTGCAGGACAAGTGTGATTGGTTTTGGTTTGACGGTAAAAGGAATGGTATTTAAGTGTCAAAATGTGTCTGGCAAACAAATGGTTAAGCTTAACATTTCTGTTAAACATTAATAAAGCTTGTTGAGTTTCGAGGTGCCGCAGTAATAGGTGGTCCGCACCGCGTACAACATTTATCCATAGCTGACGTTTAATAAAAGTTTAAATAAAAAAGTGTCGCTTGTGTTATTGGGGGGGGGGATTGGACGCTACTTCATTCATGATTTGACAGACAGTTTTATTTTTCGTCATCGGTGCAGGACAGTATAGAATTCTAGAATTTTGATTATCCAAACCTATCTGGAGTTATAGGAAACCACACACCGGTAGGGTACTTAACGCCAAAGTGGTGACGTCTCTGGATTAAACGTAAACTTTTTGGAAACACTCCAAAAACAAACCGCCTCATCTGTGCTGTCTTCTGGTTGGGAATTCTGATAGTTGCCGGCCCGGTGAGATCGGTGCGGATTGTCCTTCCCAGGCAGGAATTCTGTCAATTCTAAAGTCTGACAAATCTGACTTAATATTCAGCGGCTGAGATTTGCACAATTATCAAACGCAGAAGCTTGTTCCTGCTCGGTCAGGCAGAACTAGGTTCGGAAAGGGGGAAAAAAAATCTGCAGCCCACCTCCCTTGGGCGTTCACAAGTCCCGCAAATAAATCTACACACCATCCAGAAAATAAAATAAAACTTTGCTTATTTTGCATTAGGAAATACAGACCCCCCCCCCAATACTTTGTCTTTGTTCTAACTAGTAAAGGACACACCAGCCTTTTTACATCTGGATTTACACATTTAAAATCATCTGAATGCAGAGCGCTGAAAATAGAACTTATGTAAAGAATTTCAGAAAAACACAGAAAGGGAAACAACCCCCCCCACTTAATTAAAATTGGCCAATGTACATAGTAACACAGCTGTGAAAAAAAGCAAAAGTCCATTTACTGTGACAATTAAGTTTGAAATTAAATTTTTTTTATTTTTTGCCCTATATTCATACTGATTTTAATTTGATAAAATCAAAGGTCATTGGCCTCAAAACATTAATTGGACTGTCTTAGCATGGACCACAAGAAGCCCTGTAGAGCAATAGATGTTCACCATGTTCCATTATCCAAAACTAAATGTAGAGGTAAAACCATACAAGTGCTAAATTGGAACCATTGTTTGGTCTCCATGGAATGTTAATCTACCTCTGCCAAAAAGTTGAGGTTCATCAATACGAATCTATTTATATTTGATAGATTTAAGGCTCTGCTTGAAGCTTTATGTACATTAATATGTTAAGGAACAAAGAGAACTAGCAGAATATTTCTCCAAATGATTTAAATATTTATACGAAGCTATATCAGAACATTGTAGGTCCATCAGCCATGGTTGACTTCATTATACTTTTTGTGGTTTTGCGCTGGAGTGAGGGTTCGTTCATGCAATCTTCTTTACATAAACTCATTCTCAAGGTTGTGACCTAAAAGTCTTACGGTTATCAAGACCAAGCATTTCAGGGGCTAAACTCAAGAAGGCCATTGAGCAGCTTGGAACCTGTTGAGGTCTTGGAAGAAATGTTGTATCTCACGACCTGTTATGAAAAAAAAAATGAACCTTGTTGAGGTTCAGATAACATGAAATTAGTAGACCCCAGAAGAAGTCAAAATGAAGACAATGGAGTTCAACTTTCTTGGGCCGAGTCTCATATTCTGCGCAGTCACCAACACCAAAAACTTTTGATGCGTAAAATGCAAATTCCATCACTTCCCATCGGATTGAAGAACTAGGATCTCCGCCTCAAAGGAAACGATGTAAAACATAAACTGCATTCATCTTTCAAAGTGACCAAACAGCAGCCATCAAAAGCCATATAAAAGGTTGTATTTTATTCTAAATAGTAAAAATTCAATTAGCAGAGGGGGGGGGGGGGCATCCAAACCCCTGCTGCTGTCCTTGGCTAATTGAATTTTTATGATTGATAATAAAGTAGAAGTTTTGTCATAGACTATTTTACAGTTGTGTTTTTTTTTTGTTTGCTTTTGCAACATCTTATTATGGATATATATTTGCGGAAATTGACTGTGTCCTTCACAATCGCAATGTGATGTGGGGGTTTTTAAGGGTTTTTTTTTCATTAGCATTATGAAGAACTTAAGTAATTCTGGTTCTTTTAGCCACGTAAAAAATATTTTTCTCTGTTCTGTTCCAACAAAATCAAAGCAAACCATGATCAAACGATTTTACGAATGTTTAAGCCTTGGACAACCCATAGGCCACCAATTCAAATTTTTGAGATGACTTGTCTTTTTTCTAGACTGCACTAAACTTTATTTTTTGGGTTAAGATTCTATCAATAACACCAATAGCATACTGTAATTAGACAGGGTTATGTGGAAAAGGTGAATTTTATAGTCCATTCCTCCATAGACGTTTATTAATCTGAATATCTAACTGGGTGATTAATACCGAGCCATTCTATTGATTCCCAAAGGCAATATTACAAGGAGTCAAGGTATTTATCTAGTAGGTTGTCACAAGAACACATACAAAAGGCTAATATGTAGCGTCTTAAAACTATTCTATTAGGCAACATTTGTAACAGTTTGAAAAAAGACAACAGTAGAGTATTTCTGAAAACGTATTTTTAATCTGGTAATAAAATGATGGGGTTTTCCCTTTAAAATCACTAGAAATACCGTCTCTATTCTTTCTTACATTTTTCCTTTGACAGCTAATGCATTTCTCGGGCCGAGATCTCCAATCTTTGTTCCATTTCGCAGTTAGAAGCACTCTCCGAGCTTCTTGTTTTCTCGTGCACTTTACCTTTGGGATCAAAGAAGCCGCATGATAAAAGAATATTCTCCCGCTTCGGGGCAGCCAACCCTGGCCCCCAGTCCTCTCCCTCCCCTACGGGATTCCCTCGTTGAGGTTTCCCCCACGTCTCCCTTTTACCAGTTTATGCCTTTCCCTTTACTCTAGGGCTTCACAATTAAATGTTGCGTGCCTTCATCTTTAGTGACTTACAGAGAACGGAGTTTTAGAGCATTGTCTGAAAAGTTTTCCCATGGAAGAGAATTAAATTGTTCTTGGGAACTTGGTCTGTTTTGGCTTTATTAGTTTACCAGTAAGCGTGTAATGGTTATGAGAGCCAAGAGACCCGGGATAACCACCAAATCTTTGGAGCAATTTCTTAGCATTCTGTTGTAATTAAGACTTATTCCCATAACAATGACAGTCGGAAAGCAACCCTGCCAATGGGGAAAGCAAATATTGCTTGCGCTGCAGAAATAAAGAATCCAAGCAATCAATAATGGAAATTATTCAAAGTGTGTTAGATTAACCCCTTAATGACAAAGCCTGTACATGTACGGGCTCAAACTGCATTTTTTTTCAATGGGTTTATGGACCGACCTTAAGGGGTTAAAGACATGGAGAATACTAACTGCCCCTTTTGTAGAAGGGACTTTATCACTATTACGTAAACCTGTATGATTCCTTACCATTGCCATGACTTTAACATCACAAAGTTCAGGAATATTGGTTTATGATGTCATCGCGTTTATGATGTCATTACTTCAAGCTTTTTACACTGCTTCCACAGACGCCAGCGTTCCCACTCTCGAAAAGCACCAGTAATTATGTTCAACAAAAACACTTAAAATTCTTTCTGCCGGTGGAAGTCCAACTTTACACCATCAATAAATGCTAACCGAAGAATTCTAAACATGCACTTAACATCTCAACCATCACCAATGGTATGACATCCAGACTAGACATATATCTAAGAAAATAGCTCCGTTTTTATATATACCTTAGGTATTTCAGAGTAAATATCAATTATATCCACTCTCTTCAAGGCTTTATCTCTTAATGTCTAATACTTGGCTTTTTAGCAGTATTTACAGAAGTTGTTTGAGAAAAGATTTGTTCTGAGCCAGTAAGCCTCAGTGATGGACATCTGATCAGGCTGCGTGCCGTAAGAATGAAGATAAGATGCATTTTTTTTATGATGTGTGATACATTGTTTTGGATTTTTACATTGTTTCCAATAATCTAAGATGGTTTTTTTTTGCCAGGTTTAGCGATAATTTCTTATGTCCCACCATCTCTGACCGAGGCTCCATCCATTTCCATGTAGGTTCCTCAAATGTTTTGCTCAGACCCTGCCCGTCTGCCACGTTCATTTTTGGTACCAAAGGGTTTTCAGAAATAGAAGTTTTTTTCCTTCAATCCCAGTTGTTTTAATAACTATTAGAACCTTAACATGATTTTAAATGTGATAAAGTTACTTAAAGAGGAGCTGTTGCCATCACTGTTTCTAACAAATATAAGTAGTTCAATTATTGAAAATACCTAAAGCTTGTGGGGTTTTTTGTGTTTATTTGTGGAAATTTGATGTGGAGTTGTGGAGACTGCAAGTTCTCTCCTGTCTCCTGACCCAATCCATCCAAAAGCTCCATCAACGTATCAACAACAATCAGCAAGTTCACAATAAGGAGGAAATAACTAAAAAGAATAATAATAATAGCCCATGGTATACATACGTATAGGTGGGTTTTCATACATGTACCATGTGTTTTAATATGTAAAAATCATTTTATTGGTATATTTAGAAGTGTAAAACTGTAAAGAACTGTAAAATGTAGAATTTGGTAAAAGTCTGATTTACTGAAAATGTGGTGAAGTAATTGAACTCTCTTGATATAGAGCCTGGGATGAACTGAGGATGACTAGGAAGCCCTGGCACTTTAAGGCCAGCAGCCACCAAATGATGGTCGCCTGCTGGATATGTACCTGATCTGGTACTGGCAAGTATGTGGCCCTATCGGCCCCCTGGGCATCTGCCAGAAGGCCAGTCTGGGCATGTATAGGAATCATCAAATACATTCTATGATACTATACTAATGACTAGACTAGAAATATTTTTTTAACTAAATCTGTATCTTTAAATATATAATAAATACATGTATGAAGTCAAATATATTTTTAAGAAATAGAGAAAATATATATATATATATATATATATATAATATATTTTTTTTTTTAAATATATTTATATATATTATCTTTAATGGAATAGTTTTTAACTGTAACAATATTTTTTTCCCCAGTTCCCATTTGACAGTTTAATTAAAAAACTGAAATCTGAATTTGCTATAGAAATCAATAACCAATATTGATCAACTCAGCAAATGAGTTTCCCTTTCGCAATAGAAATCCTTTATTTTAAATTAGTATTTTTTTATAAAAAGAAAAACCTGGCAAGAATCCCATAATTTCAAGGAAAACATGAAACTACGCCAGATTTCAGGAAAATCTTTTTTTTCTTCACCAGCACAAATGCACCCGAGATTCGAGTGATGGACAATATTTTATTACTTTTTCATTATCATTTTCTTGAGCACTTTTTATCCTTTGCTAACAGCAAGTTTATTAAAACACAGGGCTCATTGTATTCCCAGGAGAATTTATTAGGATGTCTGCAGATGGTAGAAAAGATTTTGTGATTTTGTTTTTCTGTGTTTGATCAGCTGAATATATCTTCTATAACACGTTCGGCATCAGGAGGGAGAATGTTGAATTACATTTGCAAAATACAACAGAATCTACATTGGAATGTTCCATTTTGGGTGTAATTATTATTCCTTGCTATTTACAAAGTAAAGATCAAGGGAAGATTTATATTTATATACAAAGTCTAGGCTAATCCTTTAATGTATTAGAGCTGTATATACTCCAGAAACATACACGCACCAGACACGCACGCATTCATGCACACACTCCACACACGCACGCATTCATGCACACACACCACTCTTTTTTCCTTGTGGTTTAAAGTGGGAGTGAGTAGGAGAATTTCCAGGACAGGTACAGCTACAGCTACAACTTTACTTTGCGTTATGAAGGGTAAACCACATCAAGTTTCTCTTGCAAAAGGACCATACCAAGGAACTCTTTGGGTTTTACACAGAGACTCCGGGTGAAGCAACGCTTCTTCGGGTCACCACGGGGAAACGCCAGATCGCCCCCACTTCCCCACTTCCCGCCGACTTCCCCATAAACAAAAGTGTGTGTCCCGTGACATCAGCAAGATCGCCCATTGACATCATCGGGACTGTTCACTGATGTCAGCAAAAACGACATCAGTGGGACCTCCCATCTGCATCCCGCAAGGGGCTGCTCCGGGTAGTCACAAAGTTCACAGGTATGAAAAGGACTTATTAAGTGTTGCTGATTTACTTAAACATTATACAGGGACCCCCAAGCTATTAATGAAGGAGAATTTTACTGGATGCTCTGCAAACAGGGCCGGACTGGGGTCGACTAACCAACCCTGGCACTTTAAGGCTAGTGACCAACTTAGCCGTATATTCGTTATCAGGACATGTGTGGCCAATTGTTACATTTTTATAGCCCGTGCAGCATGCTCATCCAGTAGCGGGGCACTCTACAGAACCCTGCTGCAACGTCATTGACGGTAATTATGCACCAAACCACTTGGCATTTGCCTGTTGTGCCAAATGGCCAGGCCAGCCAGCGAACACTCATTTTAGTAAATAAAGCCCTCTGAAAATCCGCCCCTCGTTCTATCTATCGCGCTTTCTCCGTCTCTAAATATAATAATAAATCAAAGTATTGATATAAAATTTCAAGTGGGAAATGTAGGTTATTCCTGTGGATTTTTTTATATTTAAAAATCTGTTTATCATCTTTTTATCTATTCACCATTTTTTTGCTGTTAGTTTTTTTGTGCGGAATATAAGTTTTGTGTATGGAGGTAAAATAAAGTGCTGAGCGTGTAGCTAAAGGCAGTATGATTCTAAAGAAAAGAAATGAACATTGTTTTTTAATGGAATTCATATCCATTCACTATCCTCTGCCTAGCACTCTCTTACGCCCGCATCTGAAACTGTTTGCACTCTCCTCTCTCTTCAACGTGTGGATATAATGAGGGTGACTCACTCCTGAGTGTTCAGCCTCCCTCAGATAATTGCACAGGGCATGATGGGAGGGCGATCGCATTTTAAATCGGGTATTAACGTCTGCATGACACTTAAGCAATGTTTCTTATGGGTTCATAGAGCATAAAATAGAATAATCATTGTGTAATAATGCGATAACAACGTGATATAATAATAAGAGAGACCCCATTCCTTAACCCTTTGGGTACTGGTAAGTCTCAGACAAAAATCTGTTAGCCCTTATTGAAAAATGATTTAGATAACTCTTGAATTCTCCAGGTAGAAGAGACACGTTGGTGACAGTGACAGTCAAAGGGTAAACTATCATGGAGCTGACTCAAGGGAGACATGAGTGGCTTATTATTGCGAAATAAGGGTTCTCATGAATATTGGCGAGTCCTCAACAAACGTCACCCGCAAAGCACTCCTCAATAATAGATTGTAAGCACTTAGGGCCAGGAAAAGGCAAAGAACAGGTGCATGGTGTAAAGCATGTCACCTTCATCTACACGTGAAGTTCCTTGCTTCTGAGGGCAACCAGGCCCCAGGCAATTGCCCAATGTCACCCATACAGCAGTCACCCCCCCATGGGGGTTAAGGCTTTTTTATGGGATCCAGCCCAAAGGTAATTTCCATCTCTACGTCTTTCAGAGTTCTTTTGATGGAGGTTCTGTCACTTTCACTGCAAGTGAAAATCACGCTCGTCCACCATTTGATTGAGTTAGCCAAGAGAAGCCATAAAAATAGTTCACAGGAGAACCTTTGTCACAATCAGGCCCACTTCTCCTTCATCATTATCCTAAATCCAATCAACCTCCCGAAGAACAATCCTTCATTAATAATGTTTCACGTATGCCGCAGATGACACGGATCCCTTCAGCTTGGCTTTTTCCATGACATGCTTTATAATTCAGAAGAGATTTACAATGCATTCATTCATCAGCCTAAGCTTATGAATTAACTCCTTCAACGCATTGTGCGTTTTACCTAAAACAGACGATTACTAAGCAGGACGGAATTTAGTTTATTTTTCTTTCCCCCGTCACGGTTACTAGGCAACCCCTTGAAATGAGAATACTGGTGAAAAAAAGCATTCAGAGTTTAGCTCAATTGATCACAATGGTATGCCATAGTTTGGTCTTTTTATTACAGAGGATCTTTCAACTAAACAGCGTTTAATGTAATAACGATAGAGCATTTTTTTTCAAAACATGTACTTTGTGTCTCAAAGAACACTTTTGCCTTTTTTTGTGATATTTTGTAATATCACAATGAAACCCCTTATGCAAATTCACTTCTTCCACAGCGAATAATTAATTTGCATGTGATTACATATGGGGATGTATCCAATAAAAAATATAAATAAAAATATAAATAACATAAATATTTTTTCTAAAGAAATAAAAATTAAATTTTCTGACATCCATTAGAGGAAATTTAGAGTGATTATGTTTCTAGGATGTATGATTAATACCCCATTAATGCATTAAATGATATTTATTGCATTATACTCATTAACCCTTTGAAGAAACACAGCCCCCTCCCATCCAGGATGGCATGTTTGATAAGCAAAAACAAATTATTACCCCCAACAAAGACCCTCTATTCTTTTTAGAGCTTTTAAATGTAAATTTGTGAATTTGTGAGTTGGTTTCTTGTTAAATTTTTGCTACAAATTTGCATTTTCCACCAACTTGCGTAAAATCATTCAACGGAAAACACATCTTTCTATTATTAATTGCACCAATTGTTATCTTTTACTAAACCAAAAGCACTGGAGGATTTACCTGCTCAAGGTGATAGACAATAAAGCGTTATTGTTTTACATACATATTTATGTGTTTTACTCATATTGTCAGATTTTATGCAAATGGCCCTGCAGTGATTAGATAAGTAATTCGTATCCTCGCACTTTTTTCTGCTTGATATTATTACCCAAGTGTTAAGATCATGCAGCCACATAAAGCATTTTAATAGAAAAATCAATAGAAAATCTTACAATAAAAAATTAAAACATGCTTTTTTTGGGTAAATTAACATCAATAAATAATATAATGGAATGCCGTGTGGCTATGGTTCGTTGTCCATGTAGATGGAGGTTCTACTTTTAAAAATCACAATAAAAAGCAATTACTGACCAGGTTAGTGGGAAATTAATGTCTGGAAAAATACAATTTCTGTATATTTTCCTTCACCAGATGTCTTTAAACGTCTTAGTTTTACTAAATTTGGGAATATTTCTTTTATAGTCCTAGAGGTCTATCAAAACAACTAAAAAAATGTATGTTTTTAAAAAAAGCAAATTGTATAATATATTAATAATTTACAAATATCCAATATACAAATTCAGACCCTTTCTCTTGCAGAATAAGTAAGGCTCCCATATGTAATAAAATGTATGTAGATATCCTTGGTGCGCTGTCTTTGGCAACCAGAATTTTGGCAAGTATTATGAATCCCCATTGGGCGTCCTACAAAATGTCTATTTTGTGATCTCAGAGTTAGCTCTACTGATGGCAACAAAACTATTCCATTTGGTTTGTGATGATGGATAAATGGACAAGACTGGAATAATAACACGGGTACCCTGGAGACATTGAATGCACTGCTCTTGTAGATGCATTAGGAGTCATTATTCTAGGCAATATGAGAACATCGGGGGAGTTAAATTACATGGCTATGTATAAGGGTGAGTTAATGAGTCCACAAAAGCTTGTAGAGTCTCAGTATTGCTAGTGATAGCAATAAGTCCTCTCAAAACCCAGAGGGAATTCACATTGGAACGTATAGGGGACCCATTTATATCTCAGAAAATAATCCAGATTGTTTAGTGCTCAAGAATGATATAAAAAAGGTATTACGGTGAAACTGTTACAGTAAGTGTGTTTTCTAAAATGTGATTTTATGATGTAAGAGCAAGTGGTTCTGATGTCATATTGTGTGATATATCATATATAATAGAATAGGGACAGCCCTGGATCACTGGTAATAATAAACACATCCCTAACACTAATGACAATTTATAGCCCCTTAAGGACAATGGGCGGTCCCTAAACCCATTGAAAACAATGCATTTTGAGTACATGTACGGGCTTTGTCATTAAGGGGTTAATTATAAAAATTTCACAAGGTTTTGTAAACATTGGCTAAGAAATCATCAATTTATAGTAACTTGTGCTGGTACTATTTGTATTTTTTGTGCTAATGAGTTGAAAAGCCCAGATGAAGAGCTCTGCCGTTGGACCCAGACTCAAGATCATCTTTTGAAGATGAATGAGGAACATCAAAAAGCAAGTTCCCACTCAATGGTTAACCTTTATGCTTAATAGATTAACAGATCATTAGCTGGCAAGGTTAGGTCCTCATTATCAGTCTGTACCAATATGTCTGAAAGTGTGTTCATTGTATTGTCTAATGTGTTTTGTAAATGGTTATTTTTGTTGTTGTTAAGTGTGTAAGCATGATACTGTGTGTAGGTATGTTACTGTATGTGTGTGGAAGTATGTGTGTATGTTAGTATACAGTATATGTGTGTAAGTGTGTAAGCATGTTAGTTCGTGTGTGTTAATATGTGTAAGTATGTTTGTATGTTACTGTGTGTGTGTGTGTGTATGAGGTTAGCATATGTGTGTTACTGAACATTGTTAATGTTTGACGCTTGTACTGAGCCCCAAGATTTCTGATGGTGGCCGTTCTGAGTTTGTGCAGACACTGAAGAGGAGGTGGACAGAGCTAAATGTACATCGACAACCTGAGTTGTGTTCCATAGGGAGAGATATGAACAGAAAATATACATAGGATTTGTCGAGCTAGACACATATCGGTGTTTGCTATCCAAGTTCCACTAAAGCTCTGGTGTCCCCGCAGTCTTTGGCAGGGCTGGACTGGGGATGACTAAGTGGCCCTGGCACTTTAAGGCCAGCTTTCCCTAAATGAAATCTTGAGCCACAGACTGTAAGACCCTTTCTGCGTCCAACCATCCACCGTTTGACCCGGCCTCTGCCTAGGGAACCACATGTATAGATGGCATAACCCAGCGGCACCGTTCCAAATTAAATAGTTAACGTCCCATTTCCACAACTCCTCTGTCAAAATGATGCTGCTGAGACACAGTTGCCCTTGGTTGCTTTCATAAAGATGAACCCAGGCACATTTTTACATAGCTCCGAATTTGGCCAATGGATAATTAGTCTCTCTCCTGTTCCAGTGCAAACCATCATTTGTCAGCGCTCATATATTTCCAGGATGTATGATTACTAGACCTCTAAGCCCTGATAGCGCTGGGTTTCTCAACATTCCATTATTATATGACATATGCTATTCATCACCCTGGTGATCGCTGGGAGCAGAATCGTGAACTTTCTATGTTTATATGTGAGAGAACCTTCCGTGTCTATTAACCTGCCTCCCGTTAATGGCTTAGCAAATGAGAGAGGCATTCATTGTTTCTATGGCTCAGTTTGCTAAAAAATCCTCCGCTCTTTTTGTTGGAATATGGAATGCAGAAACATCCAATTAAATCAATTTAACCATGTCTGTTAAGTTCTTTCTATGAAATAATGTACAGTAACTCGTCGTAAATTTAGCCGCATCTGGAAAGTATATTCAACTGGATTGTTTTGCATAATATTTAAATATCTCCATGCACCAAATGTTGTATGTGACTACTTATTCCCTATGGGAAGGTCTCCAAGGACGACACAAGACAAAGTTGGGTGTTCCTTTCAATCATCTCTCCAAATATTTGTAGAGTTCTAACATATTCCATCGCACACAATGATGTTTAAGAGTTTGTTCACGCGATTAAGCTGCCGATAGATGTTAGCGGAATGCCTGCTATCTGTCACAATATCTTGGAACAAAGCCTTCTGGCTGGCATTCCCGTAACAAGAGGGTTAAGGGTTATCCTATCGTTAAAAGGAAACATCGAGGTCTAGAAGGAATCAATTCTACTTATTATACAGTGTTGGGTGACACTTCCTCGTTCTGTCACAATGTGTTGTGGTTTGTAGAAGTATTTGTAAATATTTAACAATGTAGAAGAAGTGAGAAACCCAATACACTTCGGCAAGGGCCATCTGAAGGACATCTTTTCATTCAATACGAGCATTTGGGTCTTCTCAGATTACCACCTTCATCACCAAAAATGGATGGACAAAAAAGAGAAACCATCAGAATGTATATTTTTTTATTGAGGCACGTGTGTGCCCGGTTATCATTAAAATATGTATAGTAGATGTGAATTCATCATTGACACGCATTGCAAATCGTATTGCTCAATTACACTCTTGTGATTGCCCTAGGCAGAATGTCAACGAGCAGTTAACCTGTCTCTTTGGTGACACAGTTTCCCAGTTAACCTCTCTCTTTGGTGACACAGTTTCCCAGTTAACCTGTCTCTTTGGTGACACAGTCTCTCAGTTAACCTGTCTCTTTGGTGACACAGTCTCTCAGCTAACCTGTCTCTTTGGTGACACAGTTTCTCAGTTAACCTGTCTCTTTGGTGACACAGTTTCTCAGCTAACCTGTCTCTTTGGTGACACAGTTTCTCTGCTAACCTGTCTCTTTGGTGGATGATGTGCATCGATCTTCACTTCTCAGACTTAACCAAGCAGACTAGATAAACCCAAACATTGAGGACCAGATGAGGATAGGCACTGTAGGAAATAAATACTTGACTTATTCTGTTGACTTTTGGAAAAGGCATAAGACTGGGTGAGCCGATATACAATAATTTTCCACCTAAAAATCAGGTCAAATCCCTTTGAGAAATTGCCAGATGGAGCATCCAGAAAAAACCTGCTTGCATTAAAAAACACATAATAATTTATAGTGTTTTACTGCTGGAAGGAAGTTTATAACTAATGACAGATGGTATAATAGTGTCCTCTGCTTCTCAAAGAACCTTCATTTTTCATCTTTTTTCTGCTCTGTTATACCCTCTAGACTAGGCATAGACTAAACATAGTTCTTGGTGGACACAATGGGATCATTCTAACCAGTAATCATGGGGAAAACCAAATTTTGTGCTTTTAACCACCCTCTCTCATTAGAGACATGACATGGTGAGGATACTAGAGCTTATTTAGACATAAATATATATAAGTGTATGATATATATATATATCATAATATTATATATTTTTTTTTTTTTTTTTATTATTATTATTATTATTTTTCTTAAATGTACCTGGCTACGCCAACTTTATAGAAATACAATATATAGACTCGAATGACCAAAGACCACTAAGACACTATCTGGATCCCAAGACAATAAACTTTTCCATCTCAGTTTCCAATATCTTAGATTTTGCAATCATTGTGATTCTTTGGAGCCACCAATAAATCTTTTATGTCTTACAAAATGCAAAAATGCCATTTTATTAAGTTTTTCCGTGCATTGTAACGACTTAATGAAATTTAATTACAAGTTTTGTGCTACAAACAAAGAAATTTAGTTTTTATTTTCAGTGAAACATCTAAAAAATCAACAGTGCTCAGTTAAGGGGATATTTATATTTCTCCTAACTTTTTTTTTTTGTACAAGTGACATTAAGTGGATTAGAGAGTTATAATTATTCCAAATAAATGCTAACCAAACAATTTCCTATTGCCTCTGAAAGCACTTGAGTCAATTAATTGAACTGAAGTGCGGGAGAAAGAAGCATTGCAGGTGCCAAGCCAGACAGCGGGGAGCCTACCTGAAAAATAGCAGAATTAAATTTGGACAATAACAATCACAACAAATTCTGGCGAAATTAAAGGAATGCTTCAAAGTCCCAGGCAGTCTTTAGAAAAGCAAAAAAAAAATGCATATTAAGGTACTTTGTAAGTATTTTAAGATGTATTTTTAATCCTATCCAAAATGGAAATAAACAACTTATTTTAGGGAGAAGCTGCAGCCCCAGGCATGCAACAAAATGCCTCGTCCATAATCTTATGTTTTCTCCAGCCAATCAGAAGCAGCCAATCAGTGGAAGGAAAGTGCCCCCATTTAAAATGAAGGGGGGCCTTGCTATACACCAAGACAATGGAAGTTTTTTGGCCCCCTCAGAGTGCTAGAACCGACTGGGGGTCTGTATATCCAGTGGTAGAAGGTGTGTTCGGCCACCATATTTTTAGAGTTAAAAACATTGCCTCTATCTCTCTTATTCTGGAGAAGTATTTGATGAATATATATCATCTCTTCTCCACTCCACAACTTTCCATCTGCTGTACATTACCTTCACAGGTGTTATACCCCCCCCCCACTACACCAGGAGTCACTACATCGTTCAGGACTCATTTTTTCCCAGAGGCTCACTACAGGCACTCTGGACAGCTACTATTGTCTGCTGTGTGGCATGCCCATCTTCCATATAGACATCTAACTGAAAATGTACCGACTGGGCAGTTTTTTTTTGCCTCTGAGGAAGTCTAACTGGCGAAACGCGTTGGGTTTTGTTTGCAATCTGATAACGTTCATTTTAAAACCCCGCATATTTTGTTTTTAAAAAAATGATTTTATAGAGTCTACTTTTATTATTGTTAATTAAATACCTATTGTTCAGATTACAAACTGGCCATGTTTTCATGTGCTAGATAGAACCTACCCAATGCGTTTGCAATGGGGACCATTTAAAGGGACTGCCCTGCTACCATATGTATTAAGGTTCTGAAGAGAACATAAATAGGCAAGTGAACAGATCTCCTCCAGTTCTACGCAATAACCAAGGATCTAAGTGTTATCTCACATTCTAAAAGCCTCTCGACCAATGGATTCTCACCTGTAGGTGGTAGATGTGGAGACCCTTCACCTTCACAGCCCCCAAAGACGCATGATGAAGCAAGGCCACTTTAAACTTCTCCCTGATTAGTTGTTGAATCTCCTCAATGTGTCCTTTAATATGCATTTTTTATGCACACCGGATTGTCCCTTTAAGGTCCTTGATGTTACTTTGTAGTCGTATTGCAAGGGTTTGTTAAATAAACTATTATTTTCCTTTTCTCACCCCAAAAATGTGCCAAAACTTCTTCAACAAACCCCTTTAAATAAGGCATAGATAAAGGACACTATTATGATCTACCAGTTACACTTGTTACACATCTCTGCTACATTGTGTCTCTGTGGTTGCGTATTGAGCAACTTTCTTGCCTCCACTGTCCGGACTTTAAATTGTTCAAATCCTATTAATAAAAAAAAAAAAAAAAAAAAAAAAAGTAATAGTGTGAAATGATGGGAAAGATAACAGGCTTAAAGATTTAATCTGCCCACATTTGTTCGCGAGACTTTATACATAAGACTTTTTTTTTTTTTTTGCCTTTTTCTTTCACCTTGCCTTTACAATATGTGTTTTATCAAAGCCTTTGGTTCTTTTCATTGTGATGTCACCCAGAGCAGATCTGACATGCATTGCCATGGTGAAGTCTGTCCAATACACACATTCAAACTCGAACAAAAGCCTACTGTTCTTCTGTGTATTAGAGTAAATGGTGCCCTTTATTAATGTAAAACGTTAAAGAGAAATCCAATTTCGGATCTGGAAGGTGGCCCTGCATTATAACAAGCTATGTGCTAATTTCAAGCAGGGGCGACATTGTTGCGCGAATTATAATGTTAATGTTTACAATGAACTGGAATGTTCCTTCTGACAAATTACCCACAATGGGTCTTTCTTTATTGCCAGTTTCAATGTATTCATTTATGAGCTCTGAAAAGAAAAGGAAAAGAAAACACTGAATTATATGCAATGCGCTTTTATGTCACAAAAGTCCATTAGCAGGTGTCCCGACATCGCCAGAGGTAGGACCAACAGGGCGATGGGGAATTTCGCTTTTGTCTAGTCTGCTTTCATAACATACATTGTTGTTTAGTAATATTAGTTTTCATAAATAATAAGCCAGAAATATCAACAAATAAATTATATAGTATTTAGGTCAATCGCAGGTCTGTAAACCATAGGGGGAAAAAGAATAAACAAAGGTAAGACGTCATTGTAATTTAAAGAGACAGGTTAATGTCCCAGGGAGCTCTACCAAAGACGAAAATGGATATTAAAGTACTTTAACCCCTTCAGCACAATGGGCCGTCCCTAAAACAATTGAAAACAATGCATTAAGGGGTTAAAAGGGTTATTACAAGCACCACCTTAGAGACAAGCTGCAGTTCCAGATCTGTAACTTCCCACCCCCTCGTTGGTCTAAAGATTCTCACCACTGATTGGCACAGCCAATGGGCTTTCTTGTCAATGCCTGGCCTGGAACAGCCAATCAGTGGTGAGTGATTTCCAAAGATGTTGGTGGAGAGTCTCATTCAATGTCGTCCAAGATGCTCTCCAAGCCACCGCTGGAGCTGACTGGTGGCAGGTCAACCAGGTGACAGGCGTTGTGTCCAGCGGAAAGCTGCATGGAAAATAGCTGAGGGGGGTGAGGGAAGGGGCAAATGTATATGGAGGGACAGCAAGCACATTTAAAGGGACCTCTTAGTTATCATATGCCTTAAAACTCCCCTTAGCGTGTCCCATTAAATTAATAACAATTACGTTACTGCAAATTATGTTAAATAATAAATAGAAAACATTCAGAAATAATTTTTATAATTTTCTATTTCTATAATTTTCCCACACCAAAAATTCGATAATATCCCAGAATATGCTTCTGCTCTCAAGCCATGTTTGCAGCATCCTAATGATTTATTTCGAGTGGAGACCAAGGCTTTGATTATCTGCTAAAGTTCAGAAATCCCCATTCCTTTTATAAGCCGGTAATTTCATTTATCAAACCGCTTCTGTTTTTTATCATCCTAGTGAATGGGGATAGTGAAGTCCACCTGATTTACTTTCTCCGGGGACAGATTTCTCCAGCGCTGTCAAATACCGAAGTGATTTAAGTTTGCTGCAATACCATCCAATGTTTTTGTTCCTGTTTATAATGTTATCTCCTGTAATGGCAAATCTGAATCATGTTCATATAATAACTAAGCCCAGTTCTTTTTCCCTCTGATATTGTTTGGTGATTTATATCGATGGCGTATGTAGAGGGAAATAAATTATACGATAATCTATTTATCCAAAACCATTCTTCATTTATAGACTGTTGAGTGTTCTTTTTTTGAATGTATCCAGTTTGGCGAGGCCAGTGCCTTCCCGGTATTACCCAGAGGCGCAGTCAGTACAATCGGTTTCGGTTCATCGCACAATGGTTATTTGCTTCTTGGAGCACACTTTTTCTTCTGCTAATATACCTGTCTAAAGAGACATTTGAAGCTAATTGGACTAACCCCACTTTCTACCCCTGTCATCATCTATGTACGTCAACTTACTGACTAGAATCTTGAAAGCCCTGCTCGGGTCAAAGGTGTAAGAAACAAGATGCGTCTCTGCATTCTACATGGAGGACTGCTTGTAAACACATGAAGATCCTTCTTTTTCAAGGTCTTGGGTGAAGAAGAAGAAGAAAAACAGTGAGACTCGGCAATTGTACATAAAATCTATCAAGTCTGCCCCGTATATTCCCCAACCAATGTCTAAATGAACAAAAAAAATTAAAATCGAAGTTTGATAACAACCACTGCCAGCTGTGGAAACCCGGAACCTGGTTGATGGCCATGTTTCTGTTCATGGTTTGTGCCTATGACGTGAATGTTAAGGGTCCGTTACTAGACTAAGCTCTGCCATGTCTTCTACTTATCTGATAACCCAGTAACATCTTGAGAAGTAGACCATGAGCTTCATCAACACAATTCTACCTAGTTTATGGAATAATAGGTAAGTTGTTTTGGAGGTCATGGACTCCATTGTTAAAAAAGCCCAAAAGTTCATAGTCAAAGTTGCCAGCTACGCAGTGTTTGAGTCAAAATTGTATTGACTGAGCCGTCCAAATGCAAAATGACAATCTCTCCTACAGTCCTACTTTGTGTTGGAATGGGCGCTAAACAATTCCACTAACATTGCCTCAACAAGCCAAATAAAAGACACTATGGTGCCCTAATTGGCACTTCAAGCTACTTCTCACAAGGGGATACTTATAAAAAAAAAAACGAAACAAAAAAACATTTTAAAAAAACTTAAATAGCATTCCGCTCCAAGCCAGAGTCACTAATTGGTTGATCCAACATTTAAATACGCAAAAGGATTTAACAAAACACCGGAAGAGAAATGTTAGAACAAGAGGTCAGAGTGTAAAACCAAAAGGTCGTAGGCTTAGATGGTATGTAAGGATGTTTTATTTTACTGAGAGGATAGGAGATAAGTGGAGCAGTCTCCCAGCAGAAGTGGTAGAGGGTAATACAGTGAGGGTATTAAACATGCATGGGACAGACATACGGCTCCTGAATCTAAGACGAGACCAACGACTGATTAAGGTTTGAGTCTTTACAGCCTAGAAGAGAGGAATGGGTCTGATCTCATGGTTTTTATGATGCACTATAATACATACATACAGTATATATATCATTTGTTTTACTGTTCATGTTGTAAATTTCTGTTCGGATAAAATGATGTGTCAGATCCCAGCAGGAAGTGGTCCGTTTTATTTCCTCCATGAACAAAATGAATAACGAAAGCATTTAAAGTTTCTTCCGTAGTAGAATACTTACGGTGAGCTCTCGTGTTTTTGTTTCTCAAGCTTAAAATCCCGATCTTCTTGGAAAGAAGGAGATTAACAATTGTAATTTGGTTACGCCGGCGTGAATAGAAAGTAGAGATTATCATTTATTTCCTTTATGCTAATTCCTAGTAAATTCAATTTCATATATTTTTTTTGTATGTATGAAGCGATTCAATAAATATAAGTGGGGTCATTTCAAGCGGTGATCGGCGCATAAATATTTTAACCAATATATGAAATGAAATAACTCAGTATTATTCTGGTACAATTTCTCAACTTTATTGTATCTTCATGACAGCTTTCTCTTCTTATTCCAGGAATGACCACTTCTCACCCGATATTATTACGACTAATTCTGGCCAGATTAGCATTTCCTAAACTCTCGAGGAAGGTCAACTAAGAATATACCGGTAATAATAAGGAGAGGTTTCACAATAGATTAAAAAAAAAAAAAACCTCTACTATCTCGATGGAGCCGAGATTAAAAATGATTTAATAAATATGGTTCCAAATGTACTGACCTGTCTCATGTGATCAAAACGATATGCTGTGTGTCCAATTAAAATTACAATTGAAATAATTAAGTGATAGCAGCCCCTATAAATGTGTTAAGATGCTGGCTAAGTTAGTCTTGCTATGACCAAGGCGTGTTGAGATCTTTGAACCACAAATTACTCAAAGTTTGGTACGAACTTAAATCAAAATAGTTACACAGATTCAAATAGTTTACAGGGTGTGGGTTTATCCTGGATTTCATATAATTTAATCATTAAAGTGTTTCAGTATTGTCATGTATGAACCATTTTTCCCTTGTTACGGTTAACTTGTAAGGCTAAATAGATTTCCGTAATGTATGCCTGAAAAGAAACAAAGTTCAATTGAACTAACCACTTCAGAAATTTAATTGAACAACCCGCTACAAATGTAACAACTTTAAGAGAAAATGAAGGCTTTTACCAATGAAGAATGAAAGTTGAGTTTTAGGCTCTTTCATGATTTTAAAGCCACCCAAGTGGCTCAGGTGACAAGGCATTTAGGCAGTGTTTCCATGGTAACTGGATTCTTTCTGTATTTTTATATTTTGGGTTATGCAAGTCTAACTTGAGACCCAATGGTACAAAACTGCAAGTCTTTATACCTACTCACTGCAACTTAGGGGGAAGTTAATTAAGTCATATTTTTGGCTTAAAAAAGACAAAAATGTTCTATATTTTATGGTGTTATTAATGGTGTCCCTATTGATACTGTAGTCTGTAAGTTTAGCTGTTTTATTACTGGGCCGCTTAGCTGGACTTGTCTTCTGAACCTTGAAGGTGGAAGGTGCCAGCCATCCCTGACTCTGAAGATCCCCAAAAATTAATATAGTCTGGTGACTGTCTCTCCAAGTTTGAGGCCATCAACTCAGATGCTAAAATGTAGACATTAATTAATAAACCTCTATGTGTTGCATAGACAGATCAAAGTGAAACAAGACAAAGTCTTAGCAGGGAGAAACACTTTAAACAACGCACCAAAGAATTATTCAAGATGGCGAGCTGTCTTCATTTTGGTTCAATGATTCATGAGCCATGCATGAGAAACATACAATAAATCAGATATGATATTTGATCAGGACATATTTGATCAGCCTCCAAATAAAACATTAATGTCGTGCTGTTACCTTAAAATAGTATTGATTCTCAAGTCGCATTTCTTATTTTTTGACACTACAGGGCTTTCTTTCTTAAACTGTTTCTAGAGTAATGATCCTTCCAGCTCCATCACGCGTCACTTTGAATATTACAACTCTTGACAAATGTTCGGCGCCTTGCTTTTCTAAGTGAACCGGCCAATTAAGATGTTGCATTAAAACTATTGGAAGACACCTCAAACTGCATCTTTAAGTGCTAAGGCGCAGCCAATGTTCCTCTCCTCGAACAGCAAGGAGACCATTAGTCATGGAAGGATTAAGCTACTCATTGTTGATTTGAAAAGCAAATATAACAAAACAAGTACATAAACTTGGCTGCGTTTGACAAAGCTATTGTGGGAATTGAGTGAGAAAATTTTGGCAAAGAAATTCCCAGCTACACTCAAGGTATGGACCATTCTCTAAAATGTTTTTTTTATTTATTTTAAACAAGTATTTATAACATATTTAGCAGCATCAGCTAATATGTTAGGTTTTTTTTTATTTGTGAGGAAAACCCCAAGTCTGACTTTGTGCCATATAGGAAGACAAAACTGGCAACAATTATGAACTAGACCTAATCTAGAAGAGCAGACAAATCCATTGAGGCAGGATAGAATAAGTTCTTAGTATGGGTTCAATTTTCAAAATGGCTGTTGGGTATCTCCTAAATAGAGCTGGAAAGAACTGGGAAGAGCTGGGAAGAGCTGTAAGACTGGAAGTATTGGGCTACGAAGCACTGCTCTGGAAGTGATAGTGAGCAAGTTAAAATAAAATACTCTCAATAGGGGGATCCAAGATAAATATGTGCCCTGCTAGTTCCTGAGGAACCTGTGTTCCAATCCTGTCCCATGATATCTTCTAGTTGATCTTCAACTGAAGGCCGTCTTCAGAGGATCTCCTCACCCAACTGGTTTTGTCAACCATCGGCTGTGTTTTATTATACGGCATGCTGTTCATTCCAAGCAATGTAATTCATCTTTGGACAGTAACAAAAACAAACAAAAAAACCCCAACAAGATATAAACATAAACTTAAGATAACATAATAGTTTATGGATCGGTCACAGTTTAATTCGGAGGTTTGAAGAGTTCATGTTTATATATGTTTATATCATTTGTGCCTAAATAACGAAAAAGGATTATTGTAGCTGATTTCCCATATGAATGAAAAGAATGAAGAAAGGAATGAATGAACAAATAAATAAAGTGAAAAAATCCACAACAAATAAGTCGATTTACAGACAGCTCTAGAAGTAAAATTAGAGCGTTCTTAAATAACGCTCAACAAAATCTGTTCCAGATGGTGAAACGTTCACTTTTTTGTTTCTTCCTTTTTTGACTCTTGGTGGTAAAAGCTTATCCTATTCACAATGTATAATGAAACAGAAGTAGGGACTAATTGATTCAGCCTTTCAGCACTTCTGTATTAATAAGGTTGAGCTTGCCAGGGTGCCATTTTATTGATACTTTCAAAATTTGCTTTGATTTGGGGAATAGCACGAATATTGGCTCATTATTCTTGCTCTTTTTATTCTTCTGATGTAGCAAGGTTTATTTCTGTCTTAAGTGCCTTTGAAGGCAGATTTTGCTTCGGTGGCAGATAGAAATAAGCTTTTGGTGACAGCAGTAAAAGCTTCGGAAAACAAAGAAAATCCTTTTTCAGAGACAGTATATTTAATCACTGTTTCTTGTACCTCCAGTGTGTTGAAGATTAAGGTTCACCGTGGGAGAAGAATATTTAAAATGTATACATTTATGGAATTGCTTTTTTTTTTTTTGACTGTGTCCAATGTTTTGTACTGCAAAGCTTTCAGACAAATAGTTCATCCCAGGGGAGTTGTCGGTCAGATGTGAAATAACAAGAAATGTTGGTTTTTTTTGCCGTGACACAAAGCATTTTAAGGACCTGGTGGTTCACCTGGTTAGCCATTTTGGAAATTGGTGTGTCCATGTGAAAGATATGAGCCGAATAGCCGAATTCTCAGACATTTTTGGCTCCAAGGGAAAACAAAAGTACTTTGAACATTAGCCACAAATTCTGTTGCTGGAATGAGCCCTGAAAATAACCACAATAGGCCACAATAGGATCAAGCAGAAGACTAGAAGAGGATAAAATAGGAGGAAAACAATTGTTTTAATTGTGTCCAAGCTTATGGATACACTTCATGGTGAACTATTGTGTCAATCCCTTGGCTTAGTTCTTCCATCAGTTCATAGTAAGTCGACATATTGGAATCATAGTTTATTGAAGCCCTGCTTCATCGTTTATCTCCACTTATGCTTAGGAGACAAAAAACCATGCCCTAGGGTCTCCAGTGCCGCCTACAAACATTATCTTTTTAGCCACTCTCCTGTATCCATATAGAGCTGGGAGTTGGGTCAAAATACTTCTATGAAAGTTTATCCTTTTTCCCTTCTTAGTTGCTGGAGAAGGGCTGGCTTCTACTTCTGACATCACAACATACTTCATATGTTATGATGTCACCAGTGGTCACATGCCCCAGGTGGCTCCATAGGTTGTGTATGTAGTGGGGTCAGCCCTGGGTATCAACATTGACTTCCATCCCTTGGGTTTACTGATATAGTATATAGATATGTAAGGTGTATGACATATTCGTAAGATACTTTTTCCTCTCCTTAACTGCAAGGTGTTGGGATAAACGTCTAATAATAGTTTATGTGACATGCATCTAGTGGAGTGAGTCAGATTTAAATCGAAGGTTAACAAATGAATTTGCTAAACTATTTAAAGAATTGTGACCTTTCAAAAGTTGCGAATCCCAAATGAATCCACAGAAATGTATTACTCTACAGAAACGCGTTTTAAGTCATTTTAAAAAAATGTTTTGGTTAACATTTACGTCAACAGAATTTACATATTAAAAGTAAAATGTGCACATTTTGTGACTTGCCATTGATAAGTGTGATTCAGCTCAGTATGCCGCATGTCCTTGGAATTTCAATTTCAATTCCAAAGTTTTATCCTCTGAAACAGCTTCCGAGCCGTCCAAAAACGAAGAAACAAGGAACTTAACAAGGAATCTAAACCAAAAACTTGCCATTTCCACTAAAAAGATTGACTTGTTAATAAGTCCCTTTATCTTACCTTGATTTGTCACTTAATGATGGACAGGGAGGAAAAAGTAAAAACTTTGGGATTTTTGGGCAGTTTTTTTTTATTTTTTCTTTCCTAAACTTCATGTTGGTCATCCATGTTGCCTTTTTTTGCTGTTACAGTTGAAAGGATTGTTGGGTTGACGTTGGCCAAAGTGATTAGTTTACCAAACAACATGACTATTCAAATAGTTAATTCACCCAGGTAGGTTGGCAATAAGGCAAGTGTTGGCGTTCACTACTGCTGGTTAAAAAATAGAATCTGCCAACAGATTGGCCCCATTCGGCCCCCGTCTAGTCGCCCGTTTCTCCTGCTATAAAGACTCAAACCTTAATCAGTCGTTGGTTTCGTCTTAGATTCAGGAGCCGTATGTCTATCCCATGCATGTTTAAATCCCTGTATTACTGTATTACCCTCTACCACTTCTGCTGGGACATCGTTCCATTTATCTACTCATAGGGTATACATGCTTCTTGTACTAATGTCTTATTCTTCACTAGAACAAGAATATATATTGCGAGACTTACAAAGACATCCAATAGCTATGTCAGTAGTGGACTAAACTTAAATAAAATAAATCTTACATTCAATAAGACACTTACTTTTAACAATAGTTTTGCGAGAAAAATAACAGTTTCCGAGTCCCCATTCCCACTTAAAGTAGGACGCGGAGCTTTGTGACAAAAATCGGATGAAATAACAGGATACGACCAAAGAGTAAAACGGCAAGGATATGACCACGCACAGAAACTTGCAATTATAGATTTGAATGCCATTATAATCTATTGTCTCATTCTTACTGAGAATGAATGCAAATAGTAATTTCTCAAAGGAATTTGACTCTCTAATTGCAGAGCAGATATTTATTTGCATAAATGTAAACAGTTAATAACAAACCTCGATTGGTGTATTTTTAAATCTGGAATCATTTTTAAACATCTGCGAATGCAGTGCGTCTCATGGTGCAGGATAATCCCTGGGTTGGAACATGATGCGTTTATCTAATCTATATTTATATATATTCTATATGATAATTAATTATAGTTTTTTTTTACAAAAAAATATTAACAATAGGATGTCTAAATAATTTATCATTATTATTACTCACACACATAATCTAATCCATTCCTGTAATTAGTTAAGTACGTATCCTCTTATCTCATTGAATATTATATTTACCAAATTAGAATAGAATAATAGAACAATAGAGTCGGATATAATAATAGAAAAATATTTTTTTAAAAGGAAATATAAAGGCAAGAATATTTTTTGACATGGTGCTTGCTTCAGCTGAAAGACATTGGTCTCCTATCTTCTCAGAGTTATGCAGAGGGTTATGCGGTGGGTAATAAAATCAACCTGGGGGACATATAACCGCCAAGTGTTTTAACCCCTTAATGACAAAGCCTGTACATGTAATGGCTCAAAATGCATGGTTTTCAATGGGTTTAGGGACCGCCCATTTTCCTTAAGGGGTTAAAAATGGGAGGAAAGGAGCCCATTCCATACTTCCTTCTCACCAACATCCAATGCCCTGTGGGTTAAAAGCAAAATTATAACCCTTGGCACCCCATAAAGCTGATCAAGATCTGAGCATGCCCAAAGTTGAATGTTTATAAACAAAACAACCAATGAAACCAGGGACGCCCCAAGACTTAATGCCGCCTGGGGCGAAGTTTAAAAGGCCGCCCCCCCCCTCCGACGTGGCGGCATTTTAAACTTCGCCGACAGCATTATCTACCCTAACCCCCCCTAATTGCCCCAGTCGGCTCCATTGTAGGGCCGGCCCTGAATGAAAGCAATAAAAAAACATAACAGGTATTTGTGGCACATCTTCAGTGCTAGCCCTAACCCAAGGCCGTGCCACCAACCACCCCCTCCATTCTTCTTTGCCCCTCTAATTTAGGACTAAACTCAACGCAGTCCTTTATAGTCCACAAAAGACCAGAGCTTTTGGACACACCCTCTCGCCCATTCCTCCAATCGCAGAGAAGATGTGTCCGGAAGCTGACCGGGAAGCCAGACCAATGATTCCGTCCTCGTAGGTTGGTCTATAAAACCGATCCCTCTACATTTTTGCTTTCTACTTTAATTAGCCAAACACTATCAAGAATGTTTTATATATTTATAATGTCTTATCTTATGTCATGGGTATTTCATTTGATTTTATATCAATAAATGCCAAACACATAAATTAAGATTTTCCTCTCCTCCCGGCTATTTCCGGCTTGGGATTTAAGTAATAAATATCTTACAATATTGTCTTGTGTGCCCATTTTTTTTTTTCTTAGAAGAAGAATCTTCTTCGATTTTTAATAAAAGAAAATAAAATGAAAGGCAGGGTCATGATAAGAGTCAGTATTTTTCCCAATATTTGTGTCTTTATTTCTCCTCTTGGGGACCCCAGTAGTTGGTAGAAATATATAAACCGAAGACACTAAGGGACTAGAGTTGCTTTTCATTTCAAAATTATTCTGGGAAATAGAGATCCTTTGAGACTTTGAAATTAAGTAGAAATATATGATTGTTAAAAAAAGAAGAATCAATGATCCTCCATACAGTTATTTAGGACAAGATTAATAATGCCTCTGTCCGTTGTTAAATCTGCTTCAAATCAACATGGCTTAGCGAGTCCCGCCAGTACAATCATGTATACTGTTTAAACGCAAGAATTATAAAGCAGGAATTAAACCGATAACTAAAACTGATTTACGATCCATAGTTTAGCTTTGGTTTATTACATTTAATGCGGAGCCATTGGGTATTATTAGGCTTCAGTGAGCTACTTCTTCAGGTGAACTGGAGCAATTGGAAATCAGGCTGTATCATTAAAGTGATTCTGGTTACATCGTAAATGCTCTTATACACCCCAAACATTTTTCCATTTCATTTGCTCCAACAAAAAACAAGCGCCCAAGATCATTTTTGAACATGTAGAGGTTTCATTATTTCTTTAATAATGTTTTTCTCATTTTTCTTCAAAATTAACATTAAAATTTAGATTCTGGTTTTAGGTTTTCCATGCCTCCTCTATTGGTCCAATATCTGTCTGTTACTGTAGTGCTCCAATCCCGTCCCTTTCCAGAGTTTCTCATGTCGCATATTTTTTTTCCTCCAATGTGATTGGAGGAAGAGAGGTTGTCACTGAGGAGGATGGTAGTATACAGGATCTGTGAAGGGGAGACATGGAAGTGGTTGTCAAAGAAGGTAGGGAGAAAACTAGCACCCTAGAACTTGCAGATTAACTAATATAAAAACTTTACATTTTGTGTGTTACATGTAAGGGCATGTGAGTTCAGTGTAAACGGGCATGTCTTAACCTGTAAATTAGCCTTCCATATTAAAAAAACATCAATTAAAAATAATAATGATAATACTTAAAGAAACAAGGTACCCCAAACAATTGCCCCCTTGCTTGCCCCACCCCATGCACAGTGAGAGGTCATTTTATAATAATGGGGGGGTTGTATGATTGCGCGAGCGCTAATGTAAGTTGTCTTTAGCAAAACTGCCTGTAGGAATTTTGTCCAACTCACGATAAGTATTATTTGCCCCACTATGCTATATTTTCTCGTTCGAAGATACAATTTATCCTAGTAAATTCTAAAAGGTCAACTACTGTGTTCTAACATTTTTGAATGACATCGATACTGTAAATGTTCTTCTTTATTAGGGGGTGGCGGGTACTTCAACTAGTGAAGAAGAATGCTTTTGGCTGGAGTTGCATTTTTTATGTGTTTTTTGTTATTTTGTTGCACCTGAATCTAATTATGTGACTTTATATCTTAAGTGTACATTGGTATGTTTTTTTTTAAATTCAAAAACTGAAGCTTAATAGGAAATTGAATAGGAAACAGATGCAGAATTAATTTTTGTTAACACATATTGGTTAATCTCTTCTTTCTCGCTACAATTCACAATTATCCAGATCCTTTTATAGCTCAAAATAATAGGCATATTTTATCTTCAATTAAGGTTAGTCATCTTCCCACACCCACCTATACTTCAACTGTGATTGTAATTTAACACTGCTTTAATGCACCCGATGTAATCATACAAATGCCAAGAATCAAATCATAAGTAGGATGAACAGCAATTAGCCATGTCAATCTCCGATGATGATAATAATAATAATAATAATAATAATAATAATAAAAAAAAATACAATAAATTTAGAAGATACTCAGTAGGAAAAATTGCAATCAGTATTTTTTTCCAAAATATCTAGTGGGAGGCAGAGAAAAGTTTGCATTTTTAATATTTTTTTTAAAAAAAAAAAAACTTTCTGAAGGCCAAAAAATTCCATACTGTTGTCATAAATAGCTAAAACATATTGTTTAATTATTCGGTAAATATTATGTTGCGCACAACCAATATAGAATAAAAACAAAATAATTGTAAGAAATATAAATCAAAATATTTTATAACGAAAAGCCATATCCCTGTGCAATCTGTCCCATTATTTAGGTCATGTTAATTTAAGCAAATCCTTGGCTTTGTCTGGTTGAACCATTCAACGCAACTATTCCGCTAATGAACCTGCTACAAGTACAGATGTTATCCTTCTTTATTTTATTGCATGACACCAAATGCGTCATTCAAGCGTGCGAGTCTTCATGGATACGTGCTTATTTTGGCAGTAATTTGCAGAGAATGGGAAACCAGGCTTACAGCTGCATCCACATCTGTAGCGAGCCACATAATGTGCATTTGTAATTATTGATGGAAGAATGTTGAGGATTTTAGAGCTCCACATGTAGATGGTGTCTCAATCTAGGTTATTACGACAATACCGGCCAAACGTATATTTTGACTTTTCTGGTTATTTGATTTCTTATACTAAAGTTTATATGGTCTGGTGACAAAAAGTCTTTTTTATGTTATTGTTAGACGCCCCATCATTGTTTTATATTATCATGCTATATCAAGCTTACTTTTTAAGGTTTCACGGACGATGGGGTCCCACACCATTAAGCTCCAGCCACCCATACCACCTCAACGCATGGCATCATCACCCCCCACTCAATATCTGTGCTGCCAATAATATCTCCAACTAGACCCCTGCAAGAATGTATTAGAATATTCTTGGAAGTGTCCTAGTACCTCAACTAATTCAATATGGAAGACCATCCAATTCGAGATCTAATCAGAACGATTTTATATATATATATATATATATATATATATATATATACTTATATATAGTCTATTTTCATACTTGCCAAACAATGAATGGAACATCTCTATAAGAATAGAATGGTTCGGTGAACCAAGTCAGAAATTGACAGCACGTTTTGCCAGAAAAGCACATTTCAGCCCTCGTATTAGTGTCACCAATGTAAGCTTTTAGGAACTCCTAGTGTTCGCATGTGAAATTAAAGCAATACGCCAGTTCCTTTTCACATAACGCAAGTCATCTCTTACACACAAAGGTCTGTCGAAGGCACGGGGTAAATATTTTTTTATTAGTAATAATACGTTTATTTATGTCTTCTATATTTCTACTAGGGCTGGCCCCTACAATTCTATTTTACTAAAAATTGTAATATAAATTTCATAAGAATTAGGAACTAAAACATCACAGAAAGTATAAGAATGTGTTTAAAGAGGTGGGCTCGCTGGAAGAAGTTGGGTATAAAATGAGCCATACTCGGCCAAAATTAAATCAGTTCTATATTAATGGAAAAAAAAAGAAATAAATAATAATAATAATAAGAAGAAGAAGAAGAAGAAGCATACAAGCTATAGCTATGTATATTATAATATGTATGTATATAAACCTGTATAGCTATATATATTAGCTATACAAGTTTAAGAGCAAGTCTTCAAATTTCAAATACATGTTAAAAAAAAAAGAAAAGAATTCCAACATTTGTCAAATCCATGTAGATTTACAAAAGCAAGTATGTTTCGCATGTCTTTCACAGACCATTTTTGTAATATAATAGAATAATAATAAAATAATAATTTATTCTGCTATATAAATTTGCAATACCTTTGATGGAAAAAAAAAGAAAGGCTTATCATTAGCATGCCAGTCCCGGGAGCTCTAAGAGCAGGTAGTCATGTTGAGTTGAATCTTTTGCTTTGGTTTAGCTCTTTCCAATTGTTCTTCGTTCTGAGCATAATGAACGTGCCCCATGGATCCTCACTGCTGCGAGCTGACTGATAAGCAGGCGGAAGTCTCTCCAGACAAACCAGGACAGAACGAATAATGGACTGTTGTGACAGAAACACACAGCAAGTGTCACTCAGGGAAAGATTTCGGGAGGTGGACGGAATTCGAGGAAGCAACCAGCAAGGTGGAAATACGTAAGAGTTCTAGATTCCTTGGGTGTGTTGTTGAGTGGTAGAAGAATGAAGCAAGAGGCCACCATGAATCAATCCAAGGAGATGTTTATAGGAGATAGGTGGACAGCACGATCATAGCGGTTCAGAGCATATTTAACAATTGTCCAGTGCCTATTTCTTACATGAATATGGTATAATAGGATCATCACAAAAAACCTTATTGGGTTTTCGAGTCTTGACTCCCAGGTGCCATGACCAAACCTTTGAATAATAAGTTAAGAGGAAGAGGCATAACAAAACCATTGAAGCACATGATTTACGTTGGAAACATATATGTTGAGGTAGACGTTCTATGGGTTTCATATGGTATCAAAGATGTTTCTTTTGAATGTATGTAATATTCATAAAGACTAGGGGGGTTTATTATATGGGGGCATAGGTACAATGCAGGCCCAATCTGTTATCAATGTATAAAATATTGGTGGCTCATATGCCATCTTGCCCCAAGCAAGATTAGATCCCACTTAAAAGTGGCTTCAAACCTCTGATATAAGTATATACTCTAAACTATGGACAACTTTGCTCAGACAAGGCTCTGAAATATCCTTGCGTGTGAAAAAATATAATTTAAGGTAATTTCTTCCTGGAAAGGCAGAGCGTCCATCTGATGCTCCTTAATCAATCCATGGAAGAGTAAGTATCAATATATTTTTGACATCCATAAATTAAATGCATAGCATGTGCTGGCTACAAATTAATTATTTAAGCAATGAGGCTGAAGTAGTTCTTCTTGAGAATAACGAGTAATGAAAAATGATTGGCATAAAGATCTGGCTTATGGCACCAAATATTTTTCCCCCATATATTTTTTGTATATTCATGAAATGTCTAAAAAATATAATAAATATATTCACTAAATGCTGAGTTTTAACTAAGAACACTAAATCAAGCATAGCCTGATCTGGATTTCCTATTAGAATGATTAGAATGTCTAGGGGTACAAAGGAAGGTTCTATGGTAGCCACATCTGACCAAGGTCCACCAGCTTTCACTGATCTCCACTCGCTCCTGGTCCAAGTCATGCTTTTCAATTCTTATGTCATTTGAATGTAGCTTTCAGTTATTATTCGTTCTTTCTGTTTTGGTGTAAATACCACCCTGAGCAGATTGAAAACATAGAAAGTGACGGCAGATAAGAACCAGTAGGCCCATCCAGTCTGCCCAACCTCTGAGTACTTTCCTTTAGTACCTTCCCTTATCTTATATCTAGCTTGGCCTTATGCCTATCCCATGCTTGCTTAAATGTCTTTACTGTATTAACATCTACCACTTCTGCTGGAAGACTATTCCATGCGTCCACTACCCTTTCCATAAAGTAATATTTTCTGATGTTACCATTAAACCTTTGGTCCTCTAGCTTATGGTTATGTCCTCTTGTTGTAGTAGTATTTCTCCTTTTAAATAAACTCTCTTCCTTCATCTTGTTGATTCCCTTTAAGTATTTTAATGTTTCTATCATACCCCCCCTCCCCCATCTCGTCTTTCTTCCGGGCTGTATATATGGTAAGGTTTATCCTGTAATCCATGAACCATTTAAGTAGCCCTTCTCTGAACGTTCTCCAACATATCTATATCCTTCTGGAGATACGGTCTCCAGTACTGTACACAATACTCCAAGTGAGGTCTCACCAGTGATCTCTACAACGGCATGAGCTCTAGAGTTGCTTTTACGGACCTTTAACTCCTGGAGCGGGGAGAAACGCCATGTTCATATGTTCAGTATTCGCCCGAATACGAATACACAAGTCTAGTTATTAGTAAGTGAATTCATCCTTTAATAATTTACTCCCTTCGCGACATCTTGGCGATTTTGTGCGACTTCATCCCTTGGTCTTGCTCGGAGACTACAGGAAATCACCATACGGTCGATTAGTTTAATTAAACTAAAATGGCATTTTTCAAAAGTTTTCCAGCATTTTACATACATCTTTTCTTATGGGTAAAAGCCAGAAGTGAAATGTAGTATATATCACATTGGGTATTTTTGATGACCTTTTAAAGCACTGAAATACTCGTCTAAATGCAAAAGCTTCTTGTAATAAATATGTACTGTTTTAAAAATCAGAATCTTTTAAGCAAACGGGACTATTTCATAAAGACAAAGTGTTCATTAAAACTCAATAACAAAGTATTATTTTTTTTTTTTTTTTTTTTTTTTATGTTATTAAGGGCTGAGTAATTGGATTTTGTTTTTATTGTTTACCTACGTTAAGACATCCTATAATTAATTGGCTTTATACTGTTTTCCAACAAATTTTGTTTGAAAGCTCTAGAACAGAAAATAGAATTACTGTTTTGGGAGCAGTTTACCTTTATTCTTTTAAATTGCCCAGACAGATTATTATCGGCCTGTAACAAATAATAATAATCTGTCCATTTTAGAGATGTTAAAAAAAACATGGCGGAGGATGTGTCTTATTCAATTGTGTCCCAAAATGAAACAAATAAACATAAACATTGTTTTTTTTAGAGATTCATATATTTGCTTCTTTTTATTTGGAAATATTTTGTGTATACGTATTGCTCTTGGTTTATGGTGGCAGATTCTGGTGGATCATAAAAATGGCCACTGGGTTTCCAAACGTTCTTCTACCAAACAATTAGATGCATATACAGTATTTGATTTACTTTATATTTTTTTTACCCACCAGTTTATCTTTATTTACCCACCAGTACATCAGGTATTTTTTCTGTTTGCCCCAGCCAACTTGGACAGTGTGGACGTGGTAATGTGTCACGAACTGAGGGAGCAGGTCTGATAGGAGCCAAGGTGCAGGGGATACGAGGGGCTCTGTCTGTACCCCACGATGCATGATGGCTTGGGGTCAGTACAGACAGGCGTCGGAAATAAACCACAGACAGGAGATGCGGATTAAGAGTTGTATTGTAGATGAACAACAATATATATGCAACGAAAGTCACTTGGCAGGAAGCCCTCTTGCGGGGCACACGGCAGGAAGCCCACTTGCGGGGCACACACGGCAGGAAGCCCACTTGCGGGGCACACACGGCAGGAAGCCCACTTGCGGGGCACACACGGCAG